>JAYJMB010022976.1:29820-86686 GCA_036873735.1 Pouteria campechiana | reverse complement strand
TATCCAAGTTTGTGAATGAAATAGGAGCGGAATGGATCTTCCTCACTGTTGAAGAAGCCGTAAATGCATGCCTTGGAGTAGACAAGGCCAGTGTGAAGTGCTAGTGACTATATTTCCTATTGCCAAATTGTTGTGAGTTAGCTGTCATGTTTACAATCGAGTTCCTTGCAACTTCAGGAGTTTTATCTACCAAAGCTCCTTCACTAGCGGCATGAATCATACTCCTTTCAGTGGGTAGAAGACCCTCATAGAAATACTGGACGAGTAGCTACTCATTGATCTGATGATGGGGGCAACATGCACATAATTTCTTAAAACACTTCCAATATTCGTATAGGGATTCACCACTTTGCTGTCTCACACCACAAATTTCCTTCCTAATGTTGGCCACCCTTGAAGTTGAAAAACATTTCTCCAAAAGTAACCTCTTCATCTCATTCCATGTTATGATGCTCCTAGATGGTAGATAATAAAGTCAATCCTTAGCCAAATCCTTCAAAGAGAATGGAAAGGCTCTCTGTTTGATTTGCTCTTCAGTCACCCCTGTTGGTTTCATATTTATGCACACTACGTGAAATTCCTTTAGATGCTCGTGAGGATCTTCACCTGCAAGACCATTGAAAGTGGGCAAGAAATGAATTAGTCCAAATTTTAATTCAAAATTAACAGTAGCATCTAAAGTAGGAAATGTTATGCGTAAGATTTGTTGATCCAAATCAGGTGTGGCAAGCTCTTTCAAAGTTTGAGTTCTAGCCATGATTTTCTCCTTTTCAGAATTCCTCTAAGCTTCACTTCTTAACCTGTGCAAAGTTTTTTCAATTTCTAGTTCGTACTACAAAATACCTTGATTAGAAGATTGAGTTGCTATCATAAATAATTAAGAAAAATCTAATAAACCCAAAAAAAAAATAAATAGAAAAATAAATAGAAAAAATCATAAAAGCACAAAAATCGACTAGAACGTCTCCCCAACAACGACGCCAAAAATTTGGTGTGCTGTCGTAGGCAACAAAATTTATAACCTTACTCAAATTAAATTATCTCTAGTAGTGTGAATAAGGGTCAATCTCATGAGGAGTACCTAGCTTAGCTTTATGCAATGTGAACAGGAAAGGGGGGTTTTGAATGTAATGAAGAAAGTGTTATAAAAGAAAACTATCAAAGAAGAAAACCTTAGTTCAAGGCAACATCCACCATCAGAATCTCATAACTGATCATTGATACAACTATAAATCAAATCATACTTTGAATATTCACCACTGGAATTACTTTCTTATCTCTCCTTCAATATAGTTAATCAAAAACACATGATCCAATTAACCATAAATACTAAATAACCTCAAACACGCACTAAAGATTTAATCTAATAGCAGCCTTAAGATTTGTAGAGATTGATGAAGCTAAACAACACAAGCACACGCTGTTGTATTTAATTTAGTCAAATATTCTTCCTAAGATTTAATAACCACAACAGTAGCAAATTATCAAACCCTAGTTGCTTCACAGATTAGAGGGATCAAACAATTACAGATTCGATATTTAATCTAGAAATAGATTATAATGAATAATAAACTAGTAGATCTCCTAGCAATTAAACATAACAATTATAATCATAAATCAAAGAAGAATATTTAATACTCAAAATATAATTGAACAACTAAAATAAATTAGATCTCACAGTATATAGATTTTGAGGCTTTTGTCTCTTAAACCAAGAATAATAGTTTAGTCACGCAGGGCCATGAAATCACAAAGAAAATAAAATAAAAGAGAGAAGAGAGAAAATTCTCTATCAAAAGCTGCCAAGAAGTCCTCTCCAAACCCTAGGAAAAGAGAACTCCCAAAAACCCTAAGAAAGTACTATTTATAGAAAGTCAAAAATACGCAAAATATGCACAATCCACAAAATTTGAAAAGTGGGAACGGAGTTAGGCACCGCCGGCACCAAATTAGCATCACCGATGCCACTTTACTGCCTAGTGTGGTGGGGGTGTGATGTGGGTTGGTGCTGGCGGTGCCGATTTGCTGCCTCCGATGCTCTACTCCTTGTTGCTTCTCCTCTGCACTTCATCCTAACTTTGGCATTCTTCCTATTTTTCCCTTTATATCATCCTTATTTCTAAAAACTCAAAACATGAAAGTTCTAGAAATGTTTCTTATATTTCCAGAACGTCTTTAATTATCTCAATCGGAGGTCAGATGAGAGAGTTATATCCAAAATACGGAGTGATGCTGAAATTGTCCAAAATCCTTCAATTGACTTCTTTTTGCAATTAACCACTTCAATTGTCTCCTGAGTTAGAATATAAGAATAATGAGTGTATATAGGATTCAAATAAGTGTTAAAGATTGAGTATTAAGGGAATAAAATATGATATTTTGCATTCTTATCAGTGTCTACATCTTTGAGAAAAAAGCAGTTATGTGGAACTTTACGCCTAATTTTAAGTGGAAAATCCTGAATTCCTATCTTTAGTTTCTATATTCTTATTTTATTTAATTTTTATCTATGGGTTTTATTATTGTAGTTTTCAATTATAGATGGATATATGATTAGTAAAATAAATCCAACTTTACAAGCTAAAAAGTTGTTGATCTAAATTATTACACTATGTATCATATTTTGTAATGATTAGCGTATTTACTCAAGGATGGTGTTATTATCTATTTTCACACAAGTTTTTTTAAGTCCATGGATTTACATATAGATACTATGAATGTAAATGATAGGGATTGGGCAAGTTTCCCTGATCCAAATGGACGGGGTATCAAAATAGGCAGTACAGAAGTTGATAATATGGATGCAATGGACTGTGCTGTACAAAATTCATTGATAGGTATGCATAAATTTTTGCCTAGAGCTCCTATTGATCTAAACCCAAACATTAGACAACAATTTGATACTAAGGAAGATGCTTATTAGTTCTACAATGGTTATGCAAAACTATGTGGGTTTAGTATTAGAAAGAGCTATGCAAGAAAGTTGGTCAATGGTGATGTATGAACACAGGTTTTTAAATGGTCTAAAGAGGGATTAAGGAAGGCCAAACCCATTGAAGTAGATTACCTTCTAGTAAACTAAAATGGTCCACGTGAAGCTTCAAATTTTATACCCACAAAAAAGGAAAAGCAAAAATATAAAGAGAGATGTCTCACTAGATGTAATTGCATGGCATTGCTTGGGGTTTCTAAACGTGGGGATTATGATAAGTGAATTGTTACAAGATTTGTACCTGAACATAACTATAATCTAGAATCACCTAATAAATCTCATTATTTACGATCATATAGGAATGTGTCAGATTATTAATTAGATATTGTGGAATGATTGAATAAAGTTAGGGTTGGTGTAGCAAAAGCATTGAACTTTATGGCTAGTGAGGCAAGTGGGTTGGAGAATTTGTGGTCTTCGTAAGTAGACCTTAGAAATGCTTACAAAAGGCAATGTTAATACAAGTTTAGCGGAGGGCAGACACTTTGTTACAATACTTTCAGAGTTAATCAAAAGTCAATCCTCATTTTAGTTTTGACATACAAGTGGATGGGGAAGGACATCTGATGTCATTTTTTTGGGTTGATGGTGTAACTAAAATTGATTATGGGGCATTTGGTGATGTTGTGTAGTTTGACATGACGTATAAGACAGATGAATATGATTTGCCATTTGGACCATTTGTTGGTGTTAACCATCATAAGCAATCAATATTACTTGGGGTGGGACTACTTTTCAGAGAGACCATAACAAATTTTAAATGGTTATTCAAAGCATGGCTTGATATGATGGGAGGTCTACCTCCTAAAATAATAGTGACCGACCAAGATGTTGATATCTTAGCAGCTATAAGAGATGTATTCCCTCAAACCCACCATGTTATTTGTAATGACACTTGAATAAAAAATGTAATAAAAAGATGGGTATTGTTATTCATAAAAATCCAACTTTTCACAAAACTTGGTCTAATTACATATACATAAGTGAGACATCAGATGAATTTGAAAAGGCATGGGCTGATATGATTGATACTTATGACTTATATAATCACTTATGGCTATAGCAACTATATACTATCAGAAATATAAGGGTTCCTGCTTATTTTAGATGTCATTTTTTAGTTGGCATGACAAATACATGGAGATCTAACAGCATGAATCCATTATTTGATAAATATGTGCATCACAGTACAGAATTATTGGAATTTGCATGAATATATGAAGGTTGTTAAAGTTAGGCGTTGGGAAGAAATAGATGCTAATTGTAAAATAACATATGACATGCCAATTATGAAAACACAACACGCTATTGAGTGTGACATGGCAAAAGTGTATACAATGGAGATTTTTTTGGAATTCTAGAAAGAGGTTAAACAATACCAGTATTATCTTGGACAGATTAATGTGCCAGAAGGTCATATAGATCAATATATTGTTCATAGATATTCAAGTGGTGATCCTGAAAGGGTTAGAAAATTTGAATGAGATAATGAAAGTAGGATGGGCATATGTTCATGCAAAAAGTGGGAGTTTTTAGGGATAGTGTGTACACAGATTTTGCCAAATTTTGTGTACGAGGGATGTTTGGTATGCCTGAAAAACTTATATTGAGGAGGTGGACCCAAAGACCTAAGGAAAATATCATACATCACTAATGTGCCAAACATCATGTGTTGAAAATTCAAATATTATACGACACCACAACTTGATGCAAGAATTTGGTAAAATTATTTATCATGGGACCAACAATTTGACTCTTTATGAAATTATTTTTGAAGGCTTGAAAAAGATTCAAAAATCAATAGAAGAATATAAAAGAGCACATGTCTTGGATGCACTTGATGTTCTTGAAGGGAGTGGGGCCAACTTCAATAACAAAAGTGTGGAGGTTGTACATCAACCTAATTTAATGCTACCCTCAAATGAAACTATGGCAATCCCACTAGCTAATGCCCCAATTGATGGAGTAAATAGCCAAAACTCCTAACCAAATGAAATACTAGATCCATGTATCGTGAAAACAAAAGGTCAGACTAGTAAGAGATTCAAGTCAACAATTGAGGTGGCTGGGAGAAGTGGAGCTGGTAGGTTGTGTTGCAGTTGTGACAAAATTATTATTGGGCATAATAGGAGAAATTTTCCATCAATGAGAAGTTTCAATCCTGTGGCTGATTCATCCCATGGTAATCTTGATTAGAAAGGTACTTTACGCTTATCTTTCATAATATTAAAGTTTTGTGAATATGTTTGGGCTTTTATGTTGATGATATACTAACGGAATCCTTATTGGCTTTCGTAGAATATTTCATATGACTTCTTCATCCGAGGGTTCGAGTTCACCACATTCTGCAAGAGTTTATTGTAAATGTAGGTTTTAAGCATGTATCTTGACCTCTTACATGGATAAGAACCTAGGGAGGCGATTTTTCAATTGTGCTAATTATTTCATGAGTATCTTTATATTTCTCTTCAGTGCCTTGTATAAAATATTGATGTAATTGACAACTTAATTGTCTCATTATAGGATGGTCCCAACAAATGTTCCTTTTTTCGATGGGTGGATCCTCCTTGCACTGATAAAGAGCACTATTGGTTCCCCAAGTATGGCTTAACCTAAGAGGGGTGGGGTAAATTGGGTTTATAAAAATTTATTGCTTGTCCCTTACAAGATTATTTCCCCTCTTTTCATGCTTGTGTGCTATGCAATATGAGATAAATGATAAAGCAGTAATGTGTAAGGAGAGTAAAGCAATCACACAAATAAACAAATACACACAATCAACATGATTTTTATAGTGGTTTGCCAACCGTGTCCCTACATCCACTCTTCCAAGAGCACATACTCATTGCACCTTGGATTCCACTATACCCCCTACAATGGAAATACAATAGTGTCCCTGACATTCTTTAGATTCTAAATTTAGGGGCCGTAAACAAGTGTCTCCAACACTCTTCTGGATTCCAGCTCTAGGGGGCGTAAACTAGTATCCCAGACACTCTTCTAGATTCTAACTTGTTGACTCTCATACAAGTATACATGATCAAAAGTAATATAGATGAGGTAAGTATCATTTCCACAAGGAAGTAGGTTGTTATACACTAAGTACCAAACTTGTATCAAATAAGTAATATTTGATTGAATGAAATTCAATAGATGATATAAGAACTAAATTTGAATAAACAACAAATTTAACAAATTATAAGAGCAAAAGAAGAATTATAAATGGATGAAATATCTAAGAATTCAACTTTACCAAGCAAATCCACTTGTATTGATGAATTACATTGAGTAAATCATCATTCCTCTCATAATCAATCGGATGCACTAAAGTATCTAGCACCCTTTCTCAAGTTTTATGATAGGTGTGCCTATTAAAGTGATTTACTATGTCTCCATGCAAATCCAAATTAATAAACCATTTATCTTAAGCATCCAAGTGTAATATATGCGCTCGCAAGCTCATATTCACACGGATTACACATGTACAATGGCTATCTTTAGACTTCATTACATCATATGTTCTTCAATTCAAGAGTCTATTCCTAATTCACCTCTCTCGAGTATAAATTAAGAATCTTAGTTCATGCACATGGTAGCTATGCACATACACACATTAAGCTTAGAAAAGAAGAAGCAATGAGGAAAAAGATAATTTAACTCAAAAATCAAACATCAACACAAGCTTCATTACTAGGATCCATTTAATCCTAGATAACAGAAATTTACAGCATCATATTTGAATTAAAACCAACTAAGTAATTGATAGACATCATCATAATCCAATATTGAATGTTGATTCAAAAATAAAAGATGAATTAGAAAGAAAATAAAATATTCAGGTTGCAGTGGCTTTCTCCAATGATCTTCTTGCTCTAAACTCTTCTCCTTGTCCAACTCTATGTCTATGCTCCACTCTCCTCCCCGATCTAAACTCTGGGTGTCCTTAAATAACCCAAGTAGCTGGGTCTTAATAGAATTCCTCTACAAATTGCAATTCTTTTACACACCAAAATCATCTTCTAAAAATAACTCTGTATTTTCTATCCAAAAAGATTATTCTGTATGTCAAAAAAGTTCCAATAATAGATAGCACTATTGTGACACTGATGTCCAAATATACCTTCCATAAATTGCAACAACTTCTAAAAATTTTGGCAATGTATGTAAAGAAAATTGCTTCAAAATATCTCAGACGATTGCAATTGCTGATCATTGCAGGACTCCATTACTAAAAATATATTATTGATCATAGTTTGGACAGCAACATCTAATGCATGGAAGAACAACTAAATTTATGTACTTCCATTCCAAGCTTCTATTTTAAACTTTTTTTCTTGTTAGGATGCTTTGGAGGCTTGAAAATTGAGAAGAAATTTGAATTCTTGTTTTGGAGTTCTCTGAAGTGAACTACGAAGAAAAAATCTGCTTTGGAGTTTTTGATGTTCTAGAGCAGTTTTAGTAGAATTATTATAACTTTCTCATATGAACTCCAAATTGAGTAATTTTTATTGGATTAAATAGATAATTTTAATATCTACAACTTTCATGTTAATCCCTTTTCCTGATTCTTCTTGTATTTTGATTAATGGTCCCTCAAAATACCATCTTTTATGTTGGTGAACTTCTAAGTAAAAATTCTGCTTAAGAGATTTCTAGAGAGAGTACCACTATTTTGATCATACATTTCTTGTATGAACTCATAATTGCTCCATTCCTTTTGCATTACATAGATAATTTTAGGGGATACAACTTTTATGTTGATCACTTTATCTGAATCATCTATCTTCTATAAGTTGTGAGCCTTCAAATTGACGTCTTCTATCAAATAAAGTAGCAGATGAATGTGAAGCTCTACAGATAGTTATACTATTTTAGCCATATATTTCTCATATAGATTCAGAATTATATGATTTTTGATGCATTAGAAAGATAAGAATAAAGGATAAAACTTTCATGTTGAACAAATTTTCCAAATATGCCTTCATCAGTCCTAGAAATTGTTTTGAAGTAATATATTTTGTAATCTTTAGTTTCATTTTACATATCAATAAAATAAACTCTGTTAAGTGCAATATCCACTAAAAAATATTAAAAGAAGATCTTAAATATGTGAATTTAGATATAAAAATATGATATATTATGAGCTTATCATAATGCTAGGGGGCATAACTCTGGTTTCATGAATATGCCTTTGACCAGACTGATAAGTACACATAGTTAAAGCACAAATACAAATGACAAAACAATAAGCACATTATAGTAAATTTGAACTCCATTGATGTAGTGTTGATGTGTCATTGAAGCTCTCTGATCTTTGTAGCACTTGGAGTGAAAACACTTGGGAGACTTGAATGCATTTCTTGTTGGTTGATTCACCTTTTTCATTTAGAACCTTCAAACTCCTTGATGATCCCTTGGGAGAACTTGATCTTTGAATGACTCTTTGTAGCACATAAGTTCTCTCTTGGATATATTGAAGAAGTAGGCCTTGAATGGATAAACAAAATGAAGCTCTTGAATGATATTTGAAGGTTAAAGCTCTTGGCATAGGGATGCAAAGATTTGTGGAAGGTGTTAGGCTCAATCTCTTTTTCTTCTTCAACTCCTTCCCATTTTTTGAAACATCCCAGCATATCTCCTTAAATAGCTCTTCTCAAAAATCTGACCATTGGAGAAGATGGGTTTCCTTGAATGCAGAGAACAGAGGTAGATGAGCAGCATTAATGTAGAAGAACGTTGAGGTTTTCTCCTGTTGGAATGCATCATCTTCTGATTGGCTCTTAATCTGTTTGAAAGTCTGCAACCTCGTTCTTGAAAAAAAAGGAGATGATTGCACCAAAGTGGAAAGCTTTGCGGAGCATTAAATCTCTGACATATTTGAAAACAATAATTTTTAATGTAGCACCATTACTATAGCAAATCACTACAGCTCCGCTTCGTCCAGAGTAAGTAACAGACAAATAATTATCTATTGGTTACTGTAGCAGAGTTACTATAGTAGCATTACTGTAGCATATCATTGTAGCACCACACCACTTTGTCTATTACTTCGTCTGCTGATGAAGCTTTGTTTGTTGCACTGTAGTAGAGTTACTGTAGCATCGCTATTGTAGCAGATCATCATAGCACTTCATCTGATGCTTCTGCTTCGTTTGCAGGTTACTGTAGCAGGTTACTGTAGCAACTTACTATACTTTTGCTTCATCTGCTGGTGACTATAGCAAGTCACTATAGCAAATTATTGTAGCAATTTGTCAGTTACTTCTTCTGCTAATTTGAGCTTCATTTTCCACTTCATCTGTTTCTTCAAACTTTATCTTCCACTTCGTCTACTGCTTTGACTTAGACAAACTTTGTCTTCTACTTCATTTGAGACAAACTTTGTCTTCCACTTCATCTTAGACAATCCACTTCATCTGTCATTATAGTAAAACTATAGCAAAAGTACTATAGTAAAATTACTGTAGCAGCGAGCCTGCACTTGGAATTTTTTACATTTTTGCCACATTATTAGGTTAACATTTTTTATCATATTTTTCATTATAAATCACAATATAATTATTCATATGTATTTTTCATAAGTTGTAAAGCATGGATATGTAATCATGATTTTGTATCTATAAGTTCATTTAAACACTCATTGTTTTTCATTCAAGAAAATACATTTTTAAGCACTTTTAACTTGTTATCCAAGGCATGATAAATAAGTTTGAAAATAATATGGACCAATATAATTTTTCGTCTAGACTTATATCAAGATGTATATGCTTTCATAAATGATATTCCAATGGAGCATGCATATTTCAAGCATATCTTTCTAAATTTCAAGCTTTCTATACTAGAAGCATCATTAACATAAATCATGACTTAAGACAAGTTTTGTTATCATAAAAAGCATATAATAATCCCAACAAGTACTAGTTTAGAAGAGATCAACTACATGAGATCAAGAGGTTGAATAGTTAGTTGTATGCTATGCATGTAGAGAACCGATAGTTAAAATCAAAAGTTCAAGAAATGCAGCACACCAGTGATGACTTGTCCCGATATGAGGCCAATTGCAAGGTATTGGAGACAAACATCAAGGCATGCAAAAGAAGACTATGCATTTTATATTTTATAGTGCTTATAGTTGCCATAATGTTGCTTATGCAGACAGTTAGACACTTCTCTATGATGGAGTCTTTACAGACATTTATCCTCAACTTGCAACTCTAAAAACATTTCTGTAATATTTTTTTGATATGCAATTTTAGACAGTGATGTATATGCATCTATTGTGATTAAATTAGGGAAGCCTTTGTTGTGTTATTGTGATTTAGGGCCTTTGGAAGGCCATTGCACCTCTTTATTTAGCTTGTCCTCTCTAGTCTTTCCAACTGCTATATAAGGATTATTTGGAGGGATTATTCGGCAATGTCTAAATTGAGTATCTATGTTCGGAGTTAAATTTCCAACTATAAGTAGTTAATCTTGCATTAGACTTCATGCGGCTATGTTCGAAAATGAATTGCTTGTCCAAAAATTCTTTGCTATATCCGAAGTTATGATTTCAGACTTGGGACTAGTGTAAAATTACTTTGCTTTCACAATTTATCTTCACCTATGTCCAAAGATGAGCTGTGCTTGGTATTTTCAAACTTGGAATTTTGGCGTCTTGACTCCTCTCCAAAGTAGTGTCCAAAATGTCATGAAGTCGGTCCTTTTAGGAGCCTTTATCGATTGTTTTAAAAAAATTTACATCCTGAACATGGAGGTTTGACTCAAGACATAAGTCAAAGAAGGTTGTACATCGTGAATGGTTCATCCAAGTCCAGACTATTAACCTCGGACATGGAGGTTCAATTCGAGACAAAGTCAAAGAAGGTTATATGTCATGAATGATTCATCCAAGTATGGACTATTGACCTCGGACAGGAGGTTTGATTCGGGACATAAGTCAAAGAAGGCTATATGTCATGAATGATTCATTCAAGTCCGGATTATTAATCCCAGACATGGCATTTCATTCCCGGACATAGGCAGGTCTAGTGTTATGGGCTGAACAATTCATCCAAGTCCCGTTTATTAACCCTGGACATGGAATATGAACCCTGGACATGGCATTTTGTTCCCGCACATAGGAGTGTTGTGGGCTGAATGGTTCATCCAAGTTTGAATTATTAACCCCAAACATGGAGATTTGATTCAGGACATTAGTCAAAGAAGGCTATATGTCATGAACAGTTCATCCAAGTTTGGATTAATAGCCCCAGATATAGAATACGAACCCCGAAATGGCATTTCATTCCTAGACATAGGCAAGTTTAGTGTTGCAGGCTGAATGGTCATCCAAGTCTAGATTATTAACCCCAAACATGGTGTTTCATTCCCGGACATGAGCAGGTCTAGTGTTGCGGGTTGAACAGTTCATCCTAGTCTGGATTGTTAACCCCGAACATGGAATATGAACCTTGGACATGGCATTTCATTCCTCCACATACGCAGGTCCAGTGTTACGGGCTGAAGGGTTCATCCAAGTTTGAATTATTAACCTTAGACATTGAATATGAACCCCGGACATGGTCTTTCATTCCCGCACATAGGCAAGTCCAATGTTGCAAGCTGAACGGTTCATCCAAGTCTGAATTATTAACCCTAGACATGGAGGTTCAATTCAGAACATAAGTAAAAAAAGGTTGTACAAGCTGAACAGTTCATCCAAGTCTTGATTGTTAATCCCAAACATGGAATATGATATCTGGACATGGTGTTTCATTTCTGGACGTAAGTAGGTCCAGTGTTGTGGGCTGAACAATTAAAATAAATATTTTATGGACAATTTGAAGCCACTTTATTTTTTCTATGATATTTCCAACCACTGCATTTTCAACTTTCAAAACAAATATTGACATCGTTTTAGGATAAAACATGTCTTTTCTTCTGTTGATGGAAGATATTTATACTTTTTGGGATGATTAGTTGAATGGAGTTTTATAATGTAAAAATAAAATGCTAGTGAAATCAAAATGGTCATAACCAGTGATTACCTCGTGCTTCTTATACAAGTAAAATGATCAAAAGGTACACCAAAATAACAACCAAGAATACATGAAGTCATTTTTCACACCCTTTAGTAACTTGAAGATGAGTTAGAGTCTTTATGGTTTTCTAGAACACTTCAAACCTTTGAAAAATCTATCGATGGGTATGTAACCACCATTCATAACAATGTTTTGCGTAATCAGTCCAGGTCGAGTTTTAGTCTAGTCTAGGTTTGAGAAAGGTGGTGAATCATCTCTTGTTGTCCCTCAAGTTCTCTTCCCAGTTGAACCTGATCTTGGTTTAGAATAACGTATGTTCGCACCAAAGTTAGCATCATTTTTCGCTCATGTTGTTGTATATCCATAAGTCTACCTTTCAACTAAGATACCTCATACTTTAGAACACTGATCATCTGGTGTTGTAAATAATCCATCCCAAGGATAGTTATTTGAAGAGTTGGACATCTTCAGAGTAGAATGGTTTTCTAGCATTGAGGAAGATGAGGTATGAGATACTTCAAATGTCATTCTGGTTATTAAAGAAAAACTCTAAAAGGATGGATATCAATTTAAATCAATTTTACCAAACAATAATAAGTACCCATACGTTATTAAGTTCCCAACACCCAACAAACACTCCTATACAACTTGACGCATCGTAAACGATGATGGAATATTCATGTCATTCTAGACATTTAAATGGTTGTGCATGGACATCACTAGAGGATTAAGGAAAAAACTATGAATATATAGAATGTGTGTATATTCCAACAAGATAACTTTTAATATATTAATATATCAATTTATACAAAACATCTATTACATATCAGAATTAAAACAAATAGGGCTAATGATGCATGTCAAACCGGGAATCTATGATCTGGACAACGAAGAGGAGCCTGAAGAGTAAGCTAACAACCAAGAGCATGATAAAGGGAACTGATATCTAACTATGGGTATGTGGTCTTTAACTCTTGAAGGAGCCATCTAATTTCATAATGATTAGAACCGAAAAGGTTATCGGGTACAAAATGTTGGGTACACTCCAGAGTTCTTGTAGCATTGTCTATCTCGGCCTACAACCATCAATGTTCACGAGTTACTTTAGAAAAGCGCTATAACCATGAAAGAATCATCTCTTACTCAATAAGTTGCAATTCTCACAGCGAAGTCTGCAGCATTGTATCTCTTTACGTAGTTCTTTGATTCTACATAAGGCCCTCTACTCCAGAGTCATATTCCATGACCCCCACCAAACATTTGGCTTTCCATTATCCATTAGTAGCAATGGCTAGAATGAAAGAAAGCATGAGTTCTGGAGTTGGAGAAAAAAGGCTAGGATGATGGGGGTCTAACTTGTACCTGAATATATGCATAATTTAAGTCCAATCTTGGATGCACTCTTCTCCACCTTAGAAAGGATGCATGCATCTCTTCGAAAATGATGAATCTCGAGCCTTCCAATAAGGCTCTGAAAAGTCACATTGAATAAGACTCCTAACTAACATTGCATATAAAAAATTCATTAATAAATGACATCAAAAATTATTACTCTTAAGTCCAGAAAAAAGGTAATAACTCCAAAGTTAAATGATGGAGCAATAGAGGTGCCTAAAAGGACTGACTTCATTTCATTTTGGACACTACTGAGGAGAGGAGTCAAGAAGCCAAAATTCCGAGTCCAAAAATTTCATGTCCGGGGTTAATAATTCAGACTTGGATAAATTTTTTAGCGCATAACTCTAGACCTACCCATGTCTAGGAATGAAACGCCATGTCTGGGGTTCATATTCCATGTCCAGGGTTAATAATCCTGACTTAAATAAACCGTTCAACCACCAACAATGGACCTGCCCATGTCCAAGAACAAAATGTCATATCTGGGGTTCATATTCCATGTCCAAGATTAATAATTCAGACTTGGATGAATTGTTTAGCACATATCATTGGACTTGCCCATGTTTGGGAACAAAACACCATGTTCAGGGTTCATATTCCATGTTTGGGAGTGAAACATTGTGTCCGGGAACGAAACGCCATGTTTGGGGTTAATAATCCAGACTTGGATAAACCGTTCAACCTGCAGCCCTGGACCTACCCATGTCCGGGGTTCATATTCCATATCCAAGGTTAATAATCTGGACTTAGATGAACCGTTCAGCTAGGAACACTAGACCTGCCTATGTCCTAGAACAAAATGCCATGTCCGGGGTTCATATTCCATATCCGGGGTCAATTGGTGCTTAGGATTGTTGCATGAAAGGGAAAATGATTTCCTTTAAAAGTGATTTTAAGAGTATTTTTATCATTATAAAAAACATATAAGTCATTAATAATGGAATCTATCAAGTTTTGGAATTGTGTTAAAAGTAAGGGTCTATTTTGTATCACTAAAATACCTTTACAATCTATTTTCTAAATACATAAAACACAATGTCAATTTTATAATTAGGCAAACGTATAGAGTCTACATTGTAAAAATCTCAATTTTTATTTGAAATGCATGCTTGCTTTACTCAAACATTACTCATGTGCTTGAATCGATCCCATTAGTTCAATCAAAGTATAATTGGACAAATCTTTAAATTCTTCCATTGCAACAACTATCATGTTTGGAGGGTAGGCTTCTCAACACCTTTTCAATAATTTTCTATTTGGTTAAATCCTCTCTAGAAGATCTAATTTGATTAATAAGAGAACATACCTTTCCAAAAAAATTCTTGAATTGAATGAGAGGGATTCATCACCAAATTCTCAAAATCTTGACAAAGTGCTTATAATTTGATTGTAACAATTTTGTTTGAACCTTGATATTTCTCATTAAGTAAATCCCATACTTCTTTTGATGTGATAATGCTCATTATTCAAAGAAAAATTATTTCAACCAAAGCTTGTACCCTAAACAATGCTTTTGCATCTTTTTCTACTTATCTTTAAGCTCATTTTGTTATATTGTAACCCATTTTGGAGCCTATTCTGGGTCAGTAAGATCTACAAATCCATTCTTAAGCAAATCTTACTGATTATGTGACACAAACAATGTCTTCATTTTAATGCACCAAAATTGAAAGCTAATACCTTTAAAAGCATAAATATTCTGAGATAGACTTACTATATTTTTGTTGGCTACCGTTACCTTTGATTAACCCACTTGCAAATCAAACCAGCTCTAATACCAAGAAAGTTTGAAAAGAGAATTGAAAAGAATGCGAACAGAATTTTGTTGAATGATATTTCTCATACCACACATCAGAGTTTTTTTTTAAAACTAGACAACATAGGCTATGTATAGCCCTTATACAAGAACCATATTCCTTATTTTGCAAACAAATTGAAAAAAAAAATTAACACTCTCGACTACCATGCCATGTGGCAGATAAAGAAGATTGATTCAAGAGGAGTGGGACACCTTAACAACCATTACTTAGAATTAATCTAACGAGAGATGCATCATTTGATTTCACACCCGATATTTGATTTCATCCAACCATGTGGTGCAGGCATAGCTAAGGGGAAGCTACCAACTATATACCTCTTTGATATGTTAGTCGAGATGATAACCATGGATTGTGCATGAAGAATTGTCTTGACAAGTCAAAACTATGTAATACAAATTGACAGCGGATCGCGAATGTTAACTATGTAATATAAATTGACAGCGAATCGCGAACTTTAATAAGACATTTCTTTTGACGTTTTATTCAGCAAGTTCACCAATCCGTGATGTAGAAAATGATGAGCAACAATGATTCTATATAAATTATATAAATAGAAGAGACATTAGGAAAAGATATTTAATTTATTATGCACCGGAGAACTAGAGAGAGATAGTAGGACGAGGAAGAGAAACAATAGTCAAGTGGCAACTCAAAAGGAGCAAAGTCTTCTCCTCGAAATTTATATTTCTCACCTCCTCTTCCTTTCCCTATCTTTGCCTTGACACTCAACAATGAGTCCATGGGCCAATTCATCCTACAGATATATGATTGCCTTGGCCAATAAGTCTGCGTGGCATTTAAGCTATATTAACTCTCCAGAGTCTTCAACGAAACAAAAGCTAATAAAACTATGACCCTCCTCAACCATGGATTCGCTATGTGCACATAATGGTGGGTCTGAAGAACTTATATCAAAGTCTTACCCCTCTTAAAGGTGTCCATTTGGGATTTATCGAGAAAGATGCTTCATGCGCGCAAGCAACTGGAACCGTATCCTCAGAACTACCCAAACTCCATTATTGTTCATGGAAATCAAACCAACATAGTCTTGGGAAACATTAGTTGGTCAAACCTCATTCAACCCAAGATTGGTGGCCAAGTCTTAAGGACCTTGGTTGCCAACACGATAAGCCCATTAACCATTCAATCCATTCAACTTACATGAAGCTTAATCATGTTTAGCAAGTCTGAGGAGGACTCAAATGAACAAACTTAGATTCGTACTCAACTCGAGCCCATGGTTAAGAGTTCTAACTATCTAGGAAGTCAGGTTCATGGCATGGAGTTATCTACAACAACCTTGTCATTCTATGTCGATGAAGTGTATACAGTCAAGCTAGGATACTAATTCATAAGGACTCACTTAATCTCGATTATAAAAAAAACATGATAAGGCAAAAGGATCTTCAAACTCATTCAATGTCAAACTCTTTTGCTATGTTATTTCCTTGGCTTGTTTTTGTTACGAAAGCTCTAATACCAATTCCAGGATCACGATCATAAATACAAGATCATGCCCACACAAATCAAAAGCATAAATAATCACACATCAAAGACACAAGACTTACATGAAAAACTTTTCAACCTAGAAAGAAAAAACCACATAAGAGAGATAACAATCTATTATAAAAAATAGGTTATAGAGACACATACGAGATGTCTCACACACATCTCATAGAATGTCTCACATATATTTCCAAAACAACACAATCTCATAAACTCATCACTCACTTTTCTTTGGAAAAACCCTAAGATCTACATAATAACTCTCCCGTCTCACTCTAAAAGCTCCCCCTGAATTCCTAATTAAAATATTAATATATAGCTCTCCTAATTGGCTTTTTTACATGGACTCTCCTAGGCTCATCTTAAATACGTAGACTTGCTAAGACTTTTGTAGAATAAAAGACATAAAAACCTAACAAATTTTTACCTTGGCTATGATTTTGTAGACATCAAGTCAGCTCTTGAAGATTATATCGGTGTCATCAATTAGTTCATCATCCATCATACCTGTACCAATATTGCTCACATCTCCACTTGAGATGTCCTACACAATACATCCTTTTGTAATCTTGTGGCTTCATCTCTTCCCTCTGAATTAGAGATCAAAAAGTCTACCTCTGAATGTGCATCTCACCATCTTCCTCGTCTTCTCTGGTAGCTTCTCTCATGAACTTTGTTGCACCTTTGACCAGTCATCCTTTGCACATCACACATACTATCATCACTCGTATTTTGAATTGACCAAATTTATATGCCTTTGTGACTGCTACTAATGTGTAACCCTTTAACTGCAACATCCCCATTCACTCAAATGATCACATGAGTGCAAGAGCTCCACCTAGCTTTGTACTCACCATCTCTCCATATGTATGTCAAACTTCACTCCACCATACCAACATCGGCTCCACTAGCTCCTACATACTATACATGTTCTAAACCAAATACATGCCAAACCATATGCTACTTGTGTACTAACACAACTAACCATGCACTCAGTCATACACCACCAGTGCATTCACTATCAAATCATGCCTACATTGTTGTATCCATTTTCTAAACATCATATTCACAAGACTCTCTAGCTCTCTCATATCCACTATTGATTACAGTTATAGGACTCACCACCATCCACCTCTGATCAGTCCACCATGGAATATAGGAAAACCACTATCTAATCCATGTGCTCTCTATGCACCAATGGCACCTTGCACACATAGACAAATTACTAACCAATGCAGCATCTATAGCATAATCATCTATGAAGTCTACTACTTCAACTCAATTTGAATTATCCATGTGTACAATCAACATTAAAACAATATGATCACTCCACTGATCCACTCATATCTGTTCAAATCTATATTGCACTAAACCATATTGAGCTTGATCTACCCTGATCAACCTTTATCTACTTTGATCATGCCTAATGATGCACCATCCACTCGATCCACAATGTTCATAAACTCTGAAGCACCTCAAAATATCAAATCTATTACTCAGGATCGTTGATCCTCACCAAATCATCGTAGATTTGCATATTCCATCAAATCCACATCACTAAAACATAATTTACCCAATTGACCTCACTAATGCATTCAAACACCTAAAAAATATAGAAATCAATACCTAAAACACCTAAATTGGAATCCAAGATCACCAAATATGGGTCACATATATCAATACACCTCAATACACCAAAACCTAATGCATCATCTTTTCCACCAAGGAAAAAACCCTAGCCACCCAAAAACAACAGTCCCTATTACCACTCCAATGCCGACTTCATTGGATGTTGGTTTACTAATCAGACCCAATCAGTGAAACACCTCTCGATTCCGACCTCCAGCGAGTCTTCGTCGCACTGGATCATGTTATCTAATCACTGAAAAATACACAAACGCTTCACTACCAAAAACTTTATTTTCTTCTTCATGTCCAACAAACCCATCAGCATCCAACCTTTTGCCGCTCAACTCTATTCGTCACCACTGATAAGCAACCTCCACCACTAGTCGGACGAACCCACCAATGTCTTCACGCCTGGCCTCAACATTGTCGTTCACCCATTCTAACTATGTTGCCTTGCCAACATTAATCACATCCATGTCCAACCGCATGTTGCCATACCTCATACCATCATCACATTGAATGGCCTGCTAACAGCCCATCATTGCTTTCTTCTTCTGCATGCATTAGTCAAATACACCCTGCGCTTTGATACCACTTTTGCTAAAGCTCTGATACCAATTATAGGATCACGATCATAAATACAAGACTATACCTATATAGATCAAAGGCATAAACAATCACACATTAAAGACACAATGTGGAAAACCCTTTAACTTAGAAGGAAAAAACTATGAGAGAGATAATCAATTTACTATGTAAAACAAGTTACAAAGACACACTCAAGATATCTCACACATATTACCAAATAAACACACTCTCATACCCTCTCTCTCTCTCACTCCTCTTTGGGTAAATCCTAGGATCAACATGATTACTCTCCCATGTCAACCATAGAATCTCCCCACTAAATCCCTAACGGAAATATTAATAAATTGTGCTTCTAATGAGTTTTCCCATAAGGACTCTCCTAGGCCTATCTCAAATACGTAGACCCATTAAAACTTTTGTAAAATACAAGATACAAAAACCTGAAAGTTTTGAAACTCTTATTTTACCAAATCCTTATTAACTTAGGCATTAATGTTAGGGATGCAAATTGGGTCAGGTTATATACCATGTTAGAGTAAACTCAACCCTAAACAAATTTGTAAAAATTCCAATTCAACCTATTTTGTAGGTCAGGTTGGGCCGAGGTCAGCCCAATCCTAACCTAAACTCCTAAAATTTGAGTTGAATTTAGATTAGGATCAAGTTAATAATTCGAGTTGACATCTCTTATACTTAAACATTTTAACATGATCAATTATAATAAATGTGTACGAAAGATAGATCCTGACACACTAATGTTGAAAATAAAAATGTAGGGACTAGATTAGCATATTGAAGGCAAGCCTAGGGTGACGTGGGCTTTCAAAGGAGAGGAGTTAAGATAAAATTGGGTTTGTTGAGTTGCAACTACACTAACCCAACCCAACGCAAACCCTATTTTCAAATTGAGTTATATTAGTCGCTGAAGGGATCCTAACACAAAAAAAATTCAAATCAAACTGGTTCGAGTTTGGTTTGAACCAAACTAAGTTGCACCACCGGTTAGAGTGGACATCATGCCCCCCACTCTTGACGACCTTTTTATTGTAAGTTAACGAGTCAACATTATGCTGAGGTTGCGTTGGAACGATTCCCTTGCATCTCCAAATTTCAACTACCAACACCGGCAAAGTGAAAAAGTTAAAATACATATATAGATACATAAAGGAAGACAATGCTTTGAATTAATATATTCTGATATTTGAGTATACTCCTGTTGATTCTTGAGAAGTTCTTAAATTCTTTATCATGATAATTCTTATGGTACAGGGGTTTTATCTACTTTAATCCAAAACTGAAGACTGATGCTTTTCACGATTTTTTGTCAAATGGTTCTACTCATTTTAATGCCAAAATAAAGCTTTCGAGAACAAATAATGATATCAAATATTTCATAAAGTCTGTCCCATCATATTTCAAAAGCCTAAAACATCGTACGCCTAATAGCAGGTGTTTGTTCACCTTCACAAAATAACAAAATATATTTTTATTTTCAACAAGATAGTTAAGGAGTTTAATGTCCTTTTATACATGTTTATATGTTAAAATTAAAATGTTGTTAACCAATGTATAATTGTGAAGTAAACTTGTTGGATCATTTAAAAATTTTCCAAAGATAAATGGCATTGCACTAGCTCTTTCAGTTGACAAAGATGGCATGTTTCAACGTTGTAAGACCCGTGCTGAACTCAAATTGGGCCAACATAGCAGGGCCCTACCTGGTCCATTTAGAATTAAACACACTTGCCTCTAAAAACAAGCCTGAAAGATAAGATCAGTGAACCATTCCTAACTTGTATTAAGAAATGCTTTCCGAAAATAAAACCCCTGAAAACCTTCTGAGTTATGCCTAGACAGGCTTACACAAAGGATCAGTTCGAGAATCGTAGGGATATTTAAGCTTCATTAGGGAGTTGAAAAGGCCCATAGCATTGATTTAATCGCCTCACATCTTTGCAACCATTACAAAGACAAACTGCATATATTATTTCTCTACTTCAGACTATTTTGGAATAAGGAATTAACCAAACTGCTTGATACCAACAATTGGATGGAAAATTGAATCGCTTTCTTGAGGATGCAATATCTGACAATGGATGTACAATGTTGAGCTTTCTTGAAGAGCAGTTAGGGAAAAGTCATTGAAACTGACAATTGGATGGAAAATCGAATCGCTTTCTTGTGGATGCAATATCAGATTGAATGTACAATGTTGAGCTTTCTTGAAGAACAGTTCGGGAAAAATACAACAAATTGCACATTACAATGAACTCCTGCTCAGAAGAAGTAAAAATTGAATTTGAATGTCGACACACTAGCAAAAAAAGGCATGTCTGCACCAGCCTACTTATTTGTGCGACTGGATAAATTCTCTGTACTCTTTCTTCATTTTGACGCCAGATACAGTCCTGCAATAACAAAAATTGAGATGGTCGGCAATTAAAACTTAACACATCATATTTGAAAAGAGAGTACTAAAGAAAGATACACTAAAGATACACTCGTTGACAAGTCCTGTGATTGCAGGTCACGCAGGTTCATGACAAATTCAAAGATACATGACTCCATGTCTTTTATGCCTGAATCAGTATCAAGCTACTCTCTTCCATAACCTTCATGTCTGAACCATTACCAAGCTATTTTGGTTTCTATGTTGAAAGCTTTCTTTGTCCCCACCATTTGATAGGCTAACTTCTCTAGATTTGGCACAATGCATCCACTATATTGCCACTGTATTGTCTAACAAAATGATCTCATATAAGAACCGGATAAGATTTGAACAAGTGCGGATGAAACGATCATTCTTGCACTGTAATACAAAACATTGAAATAGTTCTAAGTAACTTATAGATGAGATGTTGCTGTTAGTTTGATTTGCATTTCCTTGATGGAAGCCTATTAGCAGAATGACGAGGATGGAACATTTGTGACAAATGGTGGATGCTTTTGCAGACCAACAAATGAGCCCGTGCAGAAATATAGACAACCTATGTGTGCTAGCCTGGACAGACATAGGCACACACCATGAAGCTAACAAATGAGGAAATAATATAACCAACCCGAGCATTTCCTTGTTTTTGAAAAACTGCACACACGGTGTGCCCATAATCCCTGCTGCTTCTGCAATCTCTGGATCTTCCTCAATATCAATTTCCACAAAGTGAACATTTTGATCAAATTCATCTATTACCTGTCATAAAAGAGAAGTCGACAATTATTTTACCAGAAAAGGTTTTAAATCAAACTGAAGCTCTGAATGACCTTATTTTATTTTAATCATTGTTTTCTGCTTCAAAACCCATGAACAATCCAATATCAGTAGATCAATGAAAACAAGGAATTACAAAACAGATTCCCAGTAACTCAGAGATTTATAGTACTTGAAATGATTCTCACAGTTTATATTTTTCTCTTTCACACCTTTCACAATACAACAGCAAGTATAGATACAGAGAAAGTAATAAACCAGCTACAGCAAAATAGCAGCAGCACAACAACTCCACGTAGACAGCTTTGGCAGAAAAGCTGGTAAGCTGGCATAAGCTATGACACTGAGTCAATACCCCCATGAAAACTGAGGGAAGCTTCTCAAATAACTGCAACCAGGGGAAACCCTGGGATAACAACCCCTTGGTGGAAATATCAGCAATTTGATCTTTAGAAGAAATGGAACTTAAAAAGTTGTTGACGAGCCACTAGTTCACAAATAAAATAAAAATCAATTTTGATATGCTTCGTGCAGGCATGAAAAACAAGATTGGCAGTGTGATAAATGGCCAAAATATTATCACACCATAGAACAGGGGGTTTGGCAAAAAGAAACCCAGCTCTTGTAATGAAGATTGTACCCAGTCAAGATAATGTCTTCAAGATATACAAGAAAGATCACATACTCCCTTATGAATTTAATATAAAGAGATGGATTAGCATGAGAATTAGAAACCCAAATCCAAGTAAACACGAGCTGAGTCTTGGATATCAAGCCTGTTAAGCCCGCAAAGAGAGCAACAAAGATGACACTCATAATTAGGAAGATCAAGGTCAACAAAGGTTTTGTTTGTCATATGAAGACTTCTTCCTTGAGATGACCATGTAAAAAGGCATTTTTTAACACAACAAGAGAGAACAATGCAAATGGCAACAAGTTTAACAAGAGGGGTAAAGCCACCATATGTTTCATCATAATCAACAACTTCCTATCGATTAAAACCTTTTGCAACCAAGTGAGCTTTATATCTTTTAACCAAGCCATTAGCACAATGCTTAATAAGAACACCCACTTGCAACTAATAACAAATTAAGGCGGCCTATGAGGCACAAGAACCCAAGTAACATTTCTGATCAAAGCATTACACTCATCAACCATGGCTTCATGTCATCTAGGATCACATTGGGCTTGAATATAGCATGAAGGTTCAGAGTCAACATTTGCAGCCACAAAGGCTAGAGGGTAGACAACTGAAAACGTCTAGGTGGTAATGTCCCAACCTTCAACCTAGTGGTCATGTGGTCAGAAGGTGGTGGTTGTATAGGAGGATCTGGGTTCATCATGGTGGAAGAGGGGAAAACATCAAATGAATCAGAGGCAATGGAATGTTAAGCAGAACAGGAAGCACCAACATCAAGTAGAACAGATGACACAGAATGTGGTAGAGTAGGACCAATAGAAGATGGAAATGATACCTGAAAAGGAACAACAAATGGGAGAGGTAGAGAGCAGGCATGGGCATCATTAGTGTCCTCAGATGCGGGTATGACTGGGTGTGTTGGAGATTGGCAGTCATGTAATGGCAGAGTATTCTCCTGGTCGGGGCCAGATGAACAAGATCCATCAGCAAAAGACAAACACTCCTTGTTGGGGTCAAGATGAAGGAGGTGACAACATTGCAATATGATAGGATGAGTTCAGGTAATGAACAACTCAGTGGCCCCACAATACCTGTAGGGAGGTGCACTACAGGTAGAGACTCATTAGAACATAGAATGGTAATGAGACTCACTGAGTAGGGCTTGGCAACTAACTAAAACCTAAGAGGATGCGTGAAACAGAAAGAAGGATTCATCAAAAACAACATCCCAAGAGATATAGGCATGAAAATGAGAGGAAAGAAACAATGATAGCTATGAAAGTCAGACAGATATCCAAGAAATACACACAATATAGGACAAAACTGAAGTTTATTTTTGTTATACAGATTTATGTATGGAAGAAAAGACAACCATATACTTTCAAAAATGAATAATTTGGTGAAGTGTGAAATAAGAATTCCCATGGGGATTGAAAATTAAACGATATTGTAGGGAGACGATTAATAATATCAATTGCGATGCCATATCACAAAATTGGGCAGGGACATTGGAGTGAGCCAACAGAGATAAACCAACTTCTACAATGTGGTGATGCTTCCATTCTGCAGTGTCATTTTGTTGAGGTATGCTTGAGCATGACAAACACTGACCGATAACATGGTTGCACTGCTCGACTTGAAAAAGTTGCGAGAGAAATTCACGGGCTCCATCGGAATGCACAAATTTAATTTTGCTATTGCAAATGTTTTCAAAATGAGGACAATTTTTTGTAAACCATCAAGACTTAGATTGATAAGTCATAGGAGAAAATCAAGAAAACTTTAGCATAAAAATCTTGAAAATGAATATAATAGTGATAACCAAAATGAAAAGTAAGACAAGAAAGCCCTCAAATATCAATAAATACAAGCTCTAATGGATAATTAGAAACATTACTAGATGGTAAATAAGGCAACCTATGACTCTTGCTTAACTGACACGAAGAACACAGAGACATAGCAACATCTTTATTGCATAAGATAGTTGATAAAGAACACAATGTCAGCCATAAGGCTAGAGACATAGCAGCATCTTTATCGCATGAGATAGTTGATAAAGAACACAATGCGAATCATAAGGCTAATGCATAAAATTTAGAGTTTCTTGATTAATTTAATGATTTAGGATGTCTTATTTAGGAATGAATCCAAATCTAGATCAACTTGATGAATGGTTTAGATTGTTGCTTTATTATTAAGGATTTTATTTAAGGTCTTATCCTTTTTGTAATAAGTTTCATCTTATCCTTTCTATCCTTGTTAAGATAAGACTGAGATATGTAATCCTCATCATGTTAGAATCAGGATTAGCAATAATCTCCTAAAAATAGGGAGACGTGTTATTTGTTTAGTTAGATGACTTCTGATGATTCATTGAATACAAGTGCATACAAGTTCTCCCCAAATTTCTTTATGATACTTCTACTTCTCTCTCTCAAATCCCAAATTCATATTCTTATTCCCTTTCTTCCCTTCTAACCCCTTGAGAGGAACCTTCCTCTTTCTTCCAAATTCTTCTCTTGTTCTACATCCATAACACAACGTCATAAGGCTGAATTGATAATGAGTGGAACAACATGATCTAAGCATCAATAACATAGAGGAGAATCTACATGACAAGCAATGAGAGCAATTGGAGAATAGTTGGGCCACAATGAAGAGAGGTTGTAGAATCCATTTTTAAGATACCATTTAGTGCGAAGGTCCTTCACAAAGAAACAAATAAGGTGGAATTCTTAAAAACATGAATTATCCCAAAGAAATCAAGAAACAAAAAATAACAAATTGAAGGAACATGAAGGATAGAATGCAAATGAAAGTGATGGTTTTGAGCAAAGGTCCTTCACACAGAAACAAGTAGGGTGGAAATAACATGAACTATACTGAGTAAAACAAGAAACAGAGAACAAATTGGTACACATTGAAGAAAATTGAAGGGTAGAACACAAATAAAAGTGATGGGAAGAACAAGAGGGAATGGAGGAACACATAAGTATCAAACGCGAATGAAGTGGTGGGAAGGAAAAGAGAGAATGGATTATCTCATATGTGCAATTGGTAAACCTGTCCAATCACCAATAGAAGCAAGATCAGGAACACTATCGTCGGAGGCAACATCATAAGTGCAGGATAGGATGTCATGCGATGGGTAACACTAGAGTCTGGAATCCAATTATAATGCGTAACAGAGCCTAGGTGTGCAACTGGGGGAAGGTCACCTTGGAAGTTCTGATTAAACTGTTGATAACACTTTAGAGCAAAATAACCTCCTTTGTCACAGACTTGGCACCTAATAGGTGTGACTTTTAAGTTACAACGACAAGCATTTGATTGTTGAGAGTTGGGATTACCTTGTGGCTAAACTTGGGTCTTAGCTAAGGGAACAGCCGGCTCATGATGTGCGATGTGAGTAATATTTGCATATGGGGGCACAGTAAAAGCACAAAAAGGCTCCAGATGAACCTCTCAATTGAGTAGTAATGCATGTAACTCTTCAATTAATCGTGAAGTTCCCCCACAGGTATGAACAGAGGTGGTAAATTAGCATACTCAGCTGTGAAACCATGAAGGACAGAGTAAATAGTCATCATCCTGGAGTAGACAACTGATGGCAGTAAACTGACTATCAAGCATCTTAGCATGATGCAAGTATTCAGTGATGTTTTGAGAACCTTTCTGAATTCTTTGTAATCGACCACGAAGAGCAATAGAGCAAGTTTGGCTTGGTGTTGCAAATGTTTGTCTAGTGAAGTCCATAAATCTCGTGATGTTGAAAGTCTAATTACTTAGGGTACTGACAGAATCAAAGTGTATTAACAATATACTGAAGGGCAAGTTGATCTTGAGTAACCCAATGATCATGGTCTAGGTTTGGAACTACAAACTGTCCATTTTTATCAATCTCAGTGATAGTTGCAGTAGGGCAATGCCCATCAAAGTAAGGCCAAGGTTTGATCATATGTAAAAAGGGCTGGACTCTAGCTTTCCAAAATAAAAAAATTCATGCGAAGGATGAGTTGATCATGAGTAACCCAGCGATCATAGCCCAAGTTTGGATCTGCAACAACTTGTCCATTTTTATCAATCTTGGTGATATTTGCAATAAGGCAATGTAGAAGCCATAAACATATGGCCAAAGTTTGTTCATATGAACAAAGAGTTGGGACACTAGCTTTCCAAAGTAGAAAATTTGTGCCACCCAGCTTGGTTGCTAAGGTGGGTAAGGTACACATGGAAATAATAGAAGAAGATGAGCATGCGGTTTGTCCCAAAATTCACAGCCAATTTGAAGAGAGAAGACTATGAAGTTCGAAAGGCAACAACGTACTGAGGAGTCTTTTGAAGGCATACTATGAAGCAACTACTTCTAGAGTTAATAAACTATAAAGTTTGGAAAGTGGGACCATAGATGTTTTGATAGCAGAAAAGAACTCTCATTGTTTATGTTAGGATCCATTGTCCCACGTTGCTCATATGGGAGGGAGTGTGTGAATTATAGTCTTGGGTTCTCTCGCCTCAATACCTAACTTTTGGAGGTGAGATATCTTAGGATTGTATCAATGATATCATAGCCAACCATCACGACTCTCAATTGCAATCATGCGGAATAGGTGATGACATCGATATTGCAATGTTCATCCAAAACTAAGCACAAGCCTAGTGCAAAGTCGACTTGTGTGGGCGTCGGGGCTATGGAGTGTGGCGGAATTTTAGGATCCATTGTCTCACATTGCTCATATAGGCGGTATTATCTGAATCATATAGCCTTATGTTCCCTCACCTCAACAGCTAGCTTTTCGGGGTGAGTTCTCTAGGGGTTATATCAATGATTAGTGATATAAAATGCTCAAATTATCTATTCAAGGCCTTAGAAATCCCTTAAACCTATGTCCTAAGGGCGGCCATTCCAGATCTTAGATCATATCAATGCACACCCCTAAGGGCCGAAGTCCTCAATGGGCTTACTATGGAGGAGCTCACCCCCTAAGGGCTGCTACTAAGGGCACCCTTACTAGCACTCTTCTTATTTTCAACTTTATGGTCCTTTCTTTCCTCTTCTTTTTCTTTCATGCTTACACATCTCCATGGTTTCTCCTAAGGGGCCATCATAAGCCATTTGCACTTCATAATGTTCCAACTAAGGATCAAACCCAAGACCTAATTGACGATTGCTAGGCTCTGATACCAATGATATGAAAAACTCAATTTGGTTGTTTAAAGCCCCAAAAATCCCTTAAATCTACCCCATTGTATCAGTTTATAATCTCTCTTCCACGCCTTTTGCAATGTAATAATAAGTATATATAGAGAGTAGCTACTTAACTAATTAGAACAATATAGCAACAACATAGTAGGCCATTTGCACTTCATAGTACTCCTATTAAAGATTGACCAAGACCTGAGTGACAATTATCAGGCTCTGATATCAGTGATACGAAAAGTTCGAGTTATTCATTTAATGTCACAGAAATCCCTTAAACCTACCTCCTAATGGCCATATCAAATATTGCATCATATCAGTTTATAATCTCTCTTTCACACCTTATGTAATAGGATAGTAGGTATATATAGAGAGTAAGTATTAAAACCATTACAATAATATAACAAAAACATAGTAAGTTGTTTGTACTTCATAGAACTCCCACTAAGGATTGAATCCAAGACCTATGTGACAATTGTCAGACTCTGATATCAACGATACGAAAAACAAAATCTGTTTGTTTAAGGCCCCCGAAAATCCCTTAAACCTACCCCCTAAGAGCCGTCCCAAATCCTGTATCATATCAGTTTATATTCTCTTTCACAACTTTTGCAATACAATAGTAGGTATATATAGAGAATAGGTATTAAACCAATTACAACAATACAAGAACAACATAGCAATAACACAACTCCTCCAGGTAGGTGCAGCAACTTTGTTGGAAAAGCCAGTAAGCTCGTTTAAGTTATGCGACTGAGTCAAAAGCAATATTACTACTATTGATGGAGAATAGGATATGAATAGTAAAGCTAATGAATACAATTAAGAATTTATTTATTTTGAATATTTTACGAGATGTTTTCTTTAGAATTTTAGTCATTTAGTTGTTTAATTTGAAGTTTAACATATGCATCATGTGAGATCTAATTATAGATCAACTTGATTAATGGTTTCTATTAGTATTTTATCTCTCTTATTTAGAGTTTTATTCATACTAAATCTACCAATAGGAATGTTACTCTTATTGTCAATCCCAAGCTCAAGAAAACGATGAGGGTTGGTATGTCAGGCTAGCAGCCGACGTCATAAAAACTTTTGCCACTTCTCTTATTATGGATTCTAAAGTGACATTCCAAGTTTCAAATGCTAAGACATTCCCTATAATCGACACAAAGCTAGAATACAATGAGAAATAGGCAAGGGTTGCTAGGGTGATTTCCTAAAAGCAACACACTGCATCAGGGCCCAAATACAATGATAAGCAAGCAAGGGTTACTACGAAATTTCCTCGAAAATGATGCACCACAACAATATCCAATTGTGGGGAAAAGTACGCAAGGGTTCTCATGTCATTCTGTATTGTGCACGAGTAAAGAAGTTAGTTCAAAGACATAAGGTTCGCTTTGCTTCCTTGAATGTAGGATCTCTTTCTAGGAGTAGGGAGTTGGTGAATACTATATATTATAAAAAAAAAATGCATAAGAGACTTAGTGAAAAGGAGAAAAGGCTAAAGAATTTGATGAATAGATGGAAAAAGAAATAGAGTAGGCATAGTTGTAGAAAAAATAACTTCAAAGATAAATTTGTAGATGTTAATAGAGTAAGAATTATATAAATAAAATGTGAATTAGGTGGAGAGATAATCAATATCATTAATGCCTATGCACCATAAGTAGGATTAGATGATACAATTAAAAAACAATTTTGAAATGATATGGATGATTTATTGTAGGAGATGGCAAGCTAAGAGAGGATATTCATAGGTGGAGATTTCGAGAAAAAATAATATGAGTTATAAGAGGATTCATGGTGGTTTCAGCTTCAGAGTGAGAAATAATATGGGTGATGTCATTCTAAACTTGAATATGGCATATGATTTAGCATTACTAAATATAGTTTTTCAAAACAGATATTGCAACACCCCAAACTCTAGCCAATGTGAAGTATTATCCACTTTAACCCTACCAAATTCCTTTGGCACTCAGAGCTTGCACGATTTTATCCTTTTTAGGCCAATTCTCTAGCTCGTAAGGTGCCTCATAATAACTTACACAGTTCACACTGGAAACAAACCCTTATTCAAAAGTCATATTGGTTTCTATACCAGTGTTTGCAAAATTGATATTTTCGGCGAAATTATTGCCAAAAATATTGCTCTAGTCCCCCAACGAGATATTCTCACCCTGGAAAACCCAAATTCTCATAGGTTAGGGGATAAGAAAATTATTGATGTTATCTCCAAAATATCGGGATAATATTGAGAAAATATCAAGCTTTTTCCCAAAATATCGAGATTTTTGGAAAAATCTCGTTGGTTGCTACAAAAGATAAAAAGGGGAGAGATTCCCCTACTATTAACCCCGTGACTTCCTAAAAACCATCCTGAGTATTGCTAACCCATTTTCAACGCTTTCATTGTAAGATTTGCACAAGAAAATAGATTTTTGAGCTTCCGATTTGAGAAGATATGGCAATGGTGTGGTGGGTTTTTTACGAAATTGCTAAGATCTCACTCCATGCTATTTTTTGGATTTTGAAACTTTCCCTTGAAGCTTCAAAACACATTTTTGGATTGACTTACACTCGATTCAAACACCAAACAACAACATTTTTGCTGGAAAGGGAAGATCTACACCCGACAATGCCTCGATAGTTTGTATTCTTCTCCATAGTCAGAAACTCCATTTTAATTTGATTTTCCAACAATTGAAGCTTTGAAATCCTCAATAAGGTGTTTGATTAGCAACTTTTAAGAGGTAAAACTCATTTTTTTATTTTTATTTAATTTTAAAATGTCATAATTGCATCTGTTTAACCCAAACATATTTTTTGGTTTAATTTTTTTTATTTTTATTTGCTGCATCTTTTTATCTATTGATTGCAAAAAATATGTGATATGATTTCTCAGTTTTTAGAGTTTTAAAAATTGTCTAATATTTATATGTTTTTAAAACATTTTTTAAATAAATATTTTTCAGTTATTTTTTTAATTTAATAGTATCTATTATAATACCTATAGCCATAGTTTAAGTCTATAAAGTTTGGGACAAAATTTGTGTTTTTAAATTTTTTTTTGAGATTTTTCACAAACTTAATTTATCCCAAAAAGAAATTTTGTTTATTTTTTACAACATAAAATATTTTTTAGCCAATTTAGTCACTTAAAAGGCTTTTAATAATTATTCTTTATATACACTATGGAAACAAATGATGGGTATATGATATTCATCTATGTCTTTATTTTAGGTTTAATATATTTGATTCTGAAAAAAGTAATAAAAACCAAACTGCAAGATGTGGCTTGGGAGCACGAGAAACCAATAGAAGAGTATCCAAATAGGGTAGAATGTAATTATTGGGGTAAAAAAATGAACTATGGGGACATTGCTAGGTTAAAGGAGCACTTGGCTAGGGGTTATAAAAATGTAAAGAATTGTCCTAAAGTCCCTCCTATAAGTCAGAAAGTTAATGAAAAAAGTGTTATTTGGAGGAGTGAGTTTTAGAGAATCAAGAAAGTAGAATAAGAGAAAATTTAATGACAAATTATATAGATTTTCATATTCTGTGAATGTTGATGATGAAAAAGATGAAGAGGATAATGATAATGACATGAGGAGAGCTATACATGAATCTAGAGTGGAGTAATGGGAAGCAGAGTAGATGAATAGATTAGAGAGGAATAGACCAACATTCTAGGGGTCTATCAAGAAGGTTGGTGGTAGTAGTAGTGGGGGTGGTCGAGGTAGTGAAGGTGGTATAAAAGGTAGAATTATGGGACATTTTGCACTTAGTAAGAGTATGAGAGTGGTTGAACCTTATTTATATGGGCAAGTGGGTGGAGTACAGAAAAAAATAAAGCAAATGTTCAATAAGGGAAAGAACAGTGTTTCCCAGCATAAATGATTTAGATCAAAGTTTTTTTTTCTACAATGCAATTCTAGCATATACAGTGGATATAGTCACATTTAAGAACTTTGTAGCCGCTCAAAGAGAATGAGAGAATGTAAAACCCTCGAAATTTATGGAAAGTATTTGAAGGAAGAGGTGAAGACTGGATAAATAGTCAAAAGCATCACTATGATACTTATGGGGTAACCATCATGTGTGATGAACAAGCCCAAAAAAATGTCTATAATAAATTTTATGAAGTATTGCATCGGCATATCAGCATAAAGTTAGTAGACGCATCATCATACATAAAGAATGCCCACTACATCAAGCAGACATTAGAGAAAATGATTGAATGGGTTGATGCAGATTGTGTGGTGTAAATTGTTACCGACAATGGGAGTGATTATGAAAAAACTATTCAAACACTAGAAGAAAGATATTCTTTGCATTGAACCCCTTGTGCTACACATTGTATTAATCGGATGTTTAAGGATATTGGTCGTAGTCTGACTATGCAAAAAATAATTAAAAATGCATGTACAATGATTTAGTTTATATATAATCATAATGACTTAGTTTATATACAATCATACTTGAGTTCTTTCTATGTTTCGTATGATATTTGGATATGATAGAGAGATTGTTTATCCTGGTAAGACACGATTTGCTACAAATTACATTGCATTAGATAGCTAGCTTGTATAAAGCTCATCAAGCCCTCACCACAGCTTTCAACTCCAATGAGTGGCATGCCTTAAAATATAGAAAGATGACAGAAGGGAAGAAAAAAACAGGATATTATTATGACAGCTACATTTTGGGATCGTATGAGATAAATATTGGGAATAATGAAACCTATTTACCGAGTTCCAAGGATAGTAGACAATGACACGTATCCATCCATGAGTTTCATGTATGAAGCAATTCATTTTATAGAGATTGGGTTTTGCAGATTATAAAGACTCATAGGAAGGGCATGCTACGTCATCCCCTATATGCAGTTGGTGAATATGTGATTTAATAATTACCATTTTCATAAAAAAAAAAGTGAAGATTTTTTTGTTTACAATAACTAACTTAATTTCTAATTTCTGCAGCTTAGTACTTAAATATCAAGTATCATTATGAGTAGCATCTAAGTCAAGATGCCTAGCTTGGCACCTCAGTTTTTAAGGTATTTGAAAAGCTTTTTTCTAATAATCTCAATGATGGGAATCTTGTAAGTGAGGTAATTGTATATAATTTAATATACTTATATCATTTTCAAAGATAGATTTTTGATTAAAAATTACATATTAATAATATTTGTTTTCTTCAATGCTATAGTTGATGTACTTCCAAGGTGTCAAGGGTTTATTTGGGATAAATGTAGTAATCCAATTAAGAAGTAAAGCGATACCATGTAAGTAGTAAAGGATAGTGAAATATAAGTGAAATATGAGGCACACTATGAAGCTTTCAGAAAGAGTAGTTGAGCAAAGGTCAAAGTATGAAATAAATATTTCAAAAAATAATTTAGCTTTATACCAAGAAGATTAACTACTAAGGCTGTTTGCTTACTTAGGCAATTAATCAAGAAATACAGAAAGAGGAACAATCTCAATATGATTTTTATTGATCGAGAAAAAGCATATGATAAGGTCCCTAAGGAATTAATATGGCAAGTATTGAAAAAGAAAAAAGTTACTAGAAATTATATCAATATTATTAAGGATATATATGATGGAACCATAGCAAATGTCAAAACTATGAGTGGAGAAACGAGAAAATTTTCAATTGCAATAGGTTTATATCAAGGCTCAACTCTAAGTGCTTCTCTTTATTTATGAATGGTCTCATTAGACATTTACAAGAAAAGGTCTCTTGGTGTATGTTATTTGCAGATAATATAGTTTTAATTCATGAAACAAAAACAGTAAATTTGAAATTAAATAAATGGCAAGAAACTTTAGAATCTAAGGGTTTTTAAATTAGTCAAAAAAAAAACTGAATATATGGAATGTAATTCTAATAAAAATAGAACCATAAATGAAGAGTTTGTGAAGATTGCAAATCAAGTACCACAAAATGACCATTTTGGGAATCTAGTATCAATAGTTTAGGAAAATAAAGAAATTGATTAGAATGTTACCCATAGAATTCAAGTAAAATGGAAGAAATGACATTACGTTTCTAGAATTTTTTCTAATCATCGAGTGCAAATTAGAATAAAAGGAAAATTTTATAACATAGCTATCAAGCCAACTATGCTTTTTAGGGTATAACGTTGGGCAATAAAAGAATAAAATATCTATAAAATGAGAATATTAAAATGGATGAGTGGCAAAACAAGAAAAAATAAAATTAAAAATGAAATAATTAGAGAAAATTTAAAAGTAGAATCAATATATAATAAAATGAGAGAAAGTAGATTTTAGTAATTTGGTCATGTAAAATGGAGGTCAAAAATGGCACCAGTTAGAAGGAATGAATTTATAACAGTAGAAGATTATAAGAAAACTAAGGGAAGGCCAAAAAATATTTGGTTATATATTGTAATAGGTTTTGTAGTTATGGTTGAGTTATTGACCAATTGAATTGATATTTTTTCTTCGTTCTTTCTTGCTCTCTGAATCTTTCACCCTCATCATCTAGTTTTCTCCATTCTTCCCTTTTCTTGCTATCAAGAGGAACTACCTCTTTCTTCTAAAGTCTTCCCTTTTTTATTCAATTATTTAGATTTAGGGTATCTCATCATACATTAATTTGGTATAGAAGCGAAGCCTGATAAAATTTTAGCTTTCCATCTTCCACAAGCATAGATTCCATCATCCACAACCAATCATCAAATGCAAAGGACAGGATTGTCCATCATCACACATGCTAGTGTTAAATCGCTCAAGCATTTACATCCACCTTTTGTCACAAAAGCAAGCCCCAACCTTGTCTTCTTCCCTGCTTGCAAGCTATCTAGTGATTGATTATTTGCTTTGTAAATTACACTACCAAGGAATGCCTTTTTGTTACTTCATACTCAAATTTGGGTACTTGAAACCCATTCAAAATGAGAAAAAAAAATAACGTTGAATCTCTTATTTTGATGGGTTTTGTCACATGAAAGCTCATGGGAGATATTTCTAGCTAGCCCGCATGCTTTTTCCTTCAAAACTAATTATTGTTCCAAATCTTCATAAAAATCCCTGTGCTTTGAAACAATTACATATTGGTCCTCATCAAGTAAGTTTACAAAATTGTCACCCTATTTTTGAAATTAAAAATTTTCCCTGAGTTTTGGAATTTACAAAAGGATTCTGGAATTTAAAAAATTACAAAATAAGCTTTTAAGTTTTTTGAAATTACAAAGTAGCCTTTGGATTTGAAAATGGTTAAAAAAGTCCAAATTTATTAAAAAAGGTGCAGAATTTTCAGAAAATATTAATAGAAAAAAGAATAACAATTTTCTTCAATTAAAAAAATGTTCGAGAAAAAATTGGAAATACCCATCTTTAAAAAGTCAGCTATATTCATTTGAAAAAACATCTTGAATTTTCAAAAACCATGGTAACCAAGGCCAAAATTACATTTAAGTTGACATTTCGTCCCAAAGGGGAAAAAAAAAAAACTTAAAGAGTCATTAGGCAAATGTCTTATGAAAGACTCAAGGGAAGATCTTCAAGAGTCTAATATGGGACAAGTCTGATATGGGATAAGCTTTACGTAATGGGCAACCTCAGAGTCTCATAAGTTCTAATGGCATCTTGCCAACTAGTCTTCCACCAAAAGAGCAACAACTACCAAACCTTATGTCTAAAGATGTGATTGGTGGGAGGTCTTTATTAGATGAACTATTGCTAGAGATAAAAGAACACGCTAAAAAGTTGATTTAGTTTCTAATGAGAAATTATTCGATGGCCCAATTGAGATTATTGAAGCTTTGACCGAGATGGAGAAGTCAAATGTTAATAAGATGGGAAATCCAAAAAAATTGGAAAAAGAGATGATTAAGTTTATTCGAAAAGCTGAAAATAATTTGCAAATAAGAAGGAACAATTGGAAGAGGCATTTCATGAATGTAAAAGCAACGACGCAACAAATCAAAATTTTCATGTTCTCCATTGAAGAATTTAAAACTGGTGCACCATATAGGAAGAATCAGCAAAAATAGAAGAATCAATCGGTGTTTTCCAAAGTTTTGTCCTATAAATGAGACACTAACTCAACGTGTTTGGCTACATCACTAACTCTTAACAAAACAAAAGGTGAAACATTACAAAGTTGGAATATGGTTGAAATCTCCCTCCAAACTCAAAGATGAGTTTTTCCAAGCCGTGGATGATAGACAATAGGATATGAGCAAGAAGGCACATTAATACAATTTAGAGTTTATTTATTTTGCATATTTTTAGCAGATGTTTCACTTAGAATTTCAGTCATCTAGTTATTTAATTGGGGTTTGATATATACTAGTGATCTAAGCATAGATCAACTTAATGAATGATTAAAATGAGTATTTTATTTGTTTTATTTAGAGTTTTATTTATATAAAATGCATTAGAATTACATTATGGCTTTGTTTATCTTCTATAAATTGGGTTGCATTATATTAAGGGTTGCAATTGTGAGCTATGGCTGAGATCAATGTTCGCAAAATTGAAAATTTTGGCAAAAATTTCACCAATAATTTTGGTTGGGCCTTGTTTGTATTGCTTATATTTTTTTACGAATGCACCCTCTTTTTGTATTTTTTCCATATTTTTTAGAAAATTTATTTCATTAAAAAGCAATTAATATTATTTTCAACAATTATAACGGGTGAATTATTTTACCATATAAATAAAGTTAATTTTATATTGATGTTTTAAACTTTCATGTATATGATATTGTGCAAACTTTATGCAGCCAAAATATGCTTTTAGTGATATTTTTATGTTTAAAATCTTCTTTATTGGTGTATGTAGCATTGGTATGTTTTCATCCTCTTTTATATGTTTATATTTAAAGTGATACTTTTGATTGTAAATGTGTATTTACATTTATCATAATTTATTTTGAAGTTTTATTAAAAAAATTCTATTTTTTTTTCGCCAATTGCCTTTTTTTTTTTAACAAACCACCTATGCCTATTTTGCTAAGTTTTTTACCTCTTAAAAAAGGGGTGTTAAGTGTAATCAAACACACAAGGCTCTAGCTAATGTAGAGTCTGAGGAAGATAAGGTGAATGCAATCTTATCTTCATTTCTTAGAAAAGAATTTTCCATGATTTGAACCTGCACCACCAAAGGCACATAGGGCAAGGCTTACATCACATCACTCATCCATCTTATTTTAAGCCAATCTTCTTGAAATAATCTAATTTCAAATCTTATCTTTCCTAATTTATCACTCATCGTAACATCATTTCGCCTACACTCATCTAGTGAAGGTGCTGTGCATTAGCAGCCCACATTTCATCCTGCAAAGCATCTTTAGTCTTATGGCTGCTATATAGAATTTCTTGTTTTAGCATGATTGGTCCCCTATACTCAAATTGAACTCCAAAGGCACACTATCATAACTGCCAAGGAGATTCATGGAAATAGGCTTTCGAAGCTCAGGAGAAACCCCTTCTGCAGGCAAATTTTACCTAATAAGGATATTCATAGAAAAATTAATTTAAAAATTAGGCCTACGCTCAACTGGGTTTAGAAAAACATTCCCATGATATATGTTGGAAATATGTTACTAGTGCAAGGTTAAAAATATTAACCTTCACCTTTCAATGACTTTTGAGTTTTTGGAGTACTAAGCCTGTATAACATTGTATAAGGACAAGATGAAACCCTTCTGTTGAGTCCCAGAAGTGGCAATCAGTAGAAAATGCAGTTTGCACTAAATCAAAACCCACCAAAATGTAAAAGGCTAAAGCGCGAGACTGTGGCCAGAGCATTGACAGAATGTCTACCATGTGACACACCATGTGCAGTTGACTTGCGATAGTATTTTGATCTCAATTACAAGTTGACATATGCTACATCTTAAGGAATGCTAAAGACTTAGAAATCCAAAGTTTTAAGAGATTAAACTTGACATGTTCCGACAACTCCAGAACTTCTAGAGTAGTGTTTAATCTTTTTTACATAATAATTTAATTACAATACACTGGTTTATGGGTTCAGGATGCTAAGCACATGGGATTCTCTGTATCAATCCAATAGCACCGGTTCTAGACTTCCAGTGAATTTTCCAACTGCAAAAGTATGGTTGCTTCTTGTTGCTTCTAAGATCCTTTTAGTACCCTACACTTAAGACCTTAATGAATAACCTTTATTTCCTTCACCAAGCAAAAGTCGGGTGGACAAAATGCTTCAACTAAAGATGCCCAAAGATAAATCCAAGGTACATATAACATTGGGTGAAATGCCTTTAAAAGATAGTAGTGAACCTGCAGCTAGAAAGTAGTAGTGAATAGAAATTATGGTTGCCAACTGAAATTATGATCAAGAAAACAACTCGTGACAATGAGTCGAATAACTGTAAATGAAGAATAAATGTATCAGCTGTAACATAGTAGCAGTCTGATAATACCTTGCTTAAAATGGGCTTCAGAGTCCGACATGGACCACATGTGGGAGCTGTATATAGCACACAGAGAAGCCTTGGACTTTCATGGTACAATTTTCGGAGTGAATACTGCAAAAGCAAGTACAATTTTGAAATTGTAGACAAAACTAGGCAACAATCAGTGCCAAAAGATATTCAAAAAAATGACAAAAGACAATTGAATGGGAAAATGGAAACTGATGAAGTTGATGTTAGTATCAAAAGTATCAGTGTACCTGACCCTTATGCTTAGTAAGCGAAATGTCAAAACCCATTTGCACATCCCTGTCTGAGAGTTCCTTCTTGACTTCTTCCACTTGAGGCTGTTAAAATAATAATAACAATACACACTGAAAAATAAGTGCCAAAGGAAAGCATTCAAGAAACAACAAATAAATAGGAACATATGAAGAACACAGATGAAAAATTTAGCATAGAGATGCTCAAGAATGATCATATTCAAAGATGAATATTGCAATAACTCTCTGGATGAGAAACTTGATTTAGGCATTGGGCATGTGAGGATAAAATTAGGCAAAAGTCAGGATCACATAAAAAAGTCGTTACATCTTTTCCCTTTAAGGAAATACGAGGTAATTTTTCGTCCAATGAAACAGAGATTCAACTAACAGACAAACCATAAGATAAATAGGTGATTAATGACCCAACTCATAATTTGCCTATGTGGTGGCATTTTGTAGTTTATGGATTGTAACACCCGAGGTGCTAAAAAGTGGGTAAATTTCAAAAATTTTCTTTAAATGATCAAATTGGGGCAACATGCATTGGATTGTGTAGAAATTATGTAAAATCTCAAGTATGAGGCAACTTAATGAAATTATTTTAATTCATTTGAGGAGATTAATTATGTTATAATGCCATGTATATGTGCAAATGGCATGAATAAAGATAGAAGAAACAAGGGATTAAGAATAAAGGAGAAAGAATGAAAAAAGGAGGAAAAATAGGTGGCAGCAAGGCTGGCACCGTGGTGCCAAAATAGAGGCCGCAGCGCCAGATCGTGATGGGAGCAAATGTGGCAGATAGCAAGACGGACACCGCGGCACCCAATTCCACACCGCGGCGCAAGCTGTTATTATAAAACGGGGACCCGACTTTTTCCGGTCAGACCTGTTCCATTCTTCTTCTCCATCCCGTTTTTATTCTTCCATATCTCCTTTTCAAAACTCGATTCTCAACTCGTTGGAGTGGTGAAAAAGAGGAAAACCATGTTTTGCTACAACCATGGTGGGTTCTTGGATAAGTGAAGTCGAAATCATAATTACTGGTGAAAGCCGCGTACGAATGATCTGGTAAGTCACTTTTTCCTATTCGAATTGATGATTTAAAATGATTAGGGTTTTGTAAATAGTGACTTTTGTGGAAAATGTAATAAGAAATTGTGAGGCTTTCATGAGGAAAAGACTTAATTAGATAATTGTAACATGCTTTGGAATGATTGGGCATAAAACATGATGATTAATGCTAGTTAGGGTTGTTGTGAATAGTGCTTTATGATGAAAATAATGGGGTTTTGTTGTAGAACCATCGGGAAAATAGTCAATTAATGAAATATTATATGTTTAAAGTAAATTGGGTATGAAAATTTGGTGTTTCCTCATCTAATTTACATTTTCTATATGTTAAGGTTTGGTATCAATATGTGAACAAAAGAATTGGGGTGAAAATTCATGTTTATGGCTGATTACTATGGGGAAACATGATTAAATGTGTAATTGTAACAATGTTGCCCTACTAAGATTTCATACATAGTGAAAATTGAGAGATTTCTTGTGTTATGCGAAATTGCTAAGGGGAAAATGTTTAATTTATAAATTGCGATGTACTAAGGTGATTTAAACATATTATAGTATGATCTATGAGGTAAACAGTAATCTAAGTGCAAGTTAAAAAAAGGAAGGATCTGTGCATAATGAATTGAGATGACCAAAAGACTGAATCAAAAGCTTAGTTGATTCTTTAAGTTGATTAACTATTAATTGTGTTAGCTTATGATTATGCATTATTGGGAAGGAAGACCCCTCACTCACTTTATTATGGAATTGATAATTTGAAAATGCTTATAAGGTACTTGATAAAATGTACTAATGAGTAGTCATAAGTAATTGATTGATCCAACTGTAAACTGTTATTGAATATGAATGCTATATTAACTCTAGAAATGGTTAGTTAAGGATTAAAAGAAAAGTGAAGTTAGATAAGTCTATGGTTAAATTAAAATGTCATTGTGCAATCTAGGGGCATATAAAGCTATTTATAAATTAGCCAAATAGCCTTTCTAAATGAATTAAATCATTGTATGTGTAAGATAATTGGAGGATATATAAGCAACAATGGAACTGGGGGAGTTCTAGAATTGGTCTTCATGAAACTAAGTAGGCATCCCTTTCCTATTTGAATGCATGTATGAATGGGGATGACGAACATCCCATTTGTTGTATCCGGGCATGTATGTTTTTATTGGGGATAGTGGATATCCCATATTTGTTTAAAATTGATGTTATCTGATTTATTTGGGATAATGCATATCCCTTGGATTGAACTATTGAGGTTTAGTGTATAATATTTATTTTGTGTATAGATGTTTATTGAAAGGGATAGAGAATATCTCATATTTTTATATAGAATTGAACATGATGAATATGGTTGAAATAAGTGATACATGGAATGTTGTATTTGGGTATATTGGAATGTTGGCATGATTATGCAGGTTATGAATGAAAAATGATAGGTTAGTGATTCTAGATTATTATTTCTTTAATAACTTGCTTACTTATTGAGTTCACCCGAAACTCACGCCTTTTTATTATATTTTTTGGATGGCAGGTCAGGTAAAGAATCCCAACTGTGGGTTGGGGATTGGCGAGCATATATAGAAGACATATTTGATGGTATGATAAAAAGTCGGGATGGGAGTCCCTTTATATATTTGTATAAGGATAATTTGTATAATTGTGTTAATTGCAATTGATGTATATTGTAGTGTAATGACATGTCATAATAGTGATATGATATTGAGAGGAATTAAATGTATTTATTGCCATCATGGGGCGACGCAGGTTTTGAGTTGTGGATAAAATGGGCTAGTTTAAGGATTTATGCTTTGATTTTTTTTAATTGTTGACATTCCAATACTATACATGATCAGAAATTATACAGGTATATATCTACATAATTAAGGGCAGATTATGCTGGATTTTTGACAGAAAATGATACTTGAGCACCCCACCGTAGAAGTGGGGAAATTATAATGAAATGATAGGAAAATATAGCACATAACACCTCGGAAGGTAGGGTGTTACAGAATGGCATCAGAGTTTGATACCAAGAGTGATAAGCCCAGAATCATGATGGCAATAGTTATTGGAAGAAGAGAAGAAGTGACATGCCATGGGAACATGAAGAACACTAGCTTAAGAATAATTGGAAGGCATGAGGAAAAAAATAAAGGACATGTAAATGATCATTGTGTATTGAAATGATTATGTATAGCTGGTTAAAATGATTTATGTGAATTGATATGGATATGGATGATATAATATGAAATGAACATGATAGTGTTGTAATGACATAATTGTGGTTTAAGGGTGATGTACACTTGATATGATCGGAGTAGCACAGGGAAGCGTAGTGGTGCTTGTATGCACACCATAATGAAATGTATAAATGTTATGTTCACCATGAAATTGAATTCTAAGTGATGAAACTATGAAGTTTCATGAATCAGTCAGAAAAACTAAATTTAGTATTGTTTGATAGTCTTATTTTCTTAATCGATTTGTGACGGAATCATTGGATTCTATTAGTCAAGATGGTTGTGTGAACTTTGTTGGTTATTTGATTATTTTGATTAGATATGGTATGCTTATATATAATTTAGTAATTTTGTTTGTGAACAAGTTGATTTGAATACATTGATATGGGTGTCATGATTTAGAATGATGAACTGACATATTTCTATATATTGATTGATATTATTGTTAAGGCTTGATTGAGTTGCTTTAATTGACGCTGTGATTGATGAATTTGTTTATTTGCCTTTCGAACGATTAATATTGAATTTTTGTTATAAGTTTAAGTTGTTTTGAGTTGACACAATTGATAATGTAAATGATTAATGGAAAATTTTGTATAGGGTTGTTGGAATTGAGATTGTTGACGTTACCTTGTTTTACATTCCATTATAATTATGATTGAATGTTGTGTTATGAAAGGCACTTTGTGAAATGGGTTTAATGATTTAAGTTGGTATGAAATTAAGTTTAGCAATTTGATTGGAAATTGAAGGCATGCTTAGATAGTGAATGGGAATAGTATGCATGCTTGGATTTGGGTAATAGTATCATTTGGGTGAATTTGTATTTAGATGCCTATCAGAATATCATTTTATACGTATTTAGGCTTGGTTGGTTGTTTGTTTGTTTAAGAATTGGACATATAGCTATTTGATTGAGGCTTGGATACATCACTAAGGTACATGCTTGGATTTGAATGTCTCTTAGAATAGGATTGATATGTATTAAGATTTGGATGCCTGCTAGAACATGATTATTATGAAGTTGAGGTTTGAGCTCCTGTCGGGATGGTTCCTTTGGTTTTTTATGAATCCACTTAGAAATGAACTATATTGCCTATTCTATAAGACTATGGACTGACAAGCTTGACAGGGGGTCACCCGTCCTGTCCAATTAGAAAACGACTCGACACCCTGGGGTGACGGTTGCCAGGTTGGCAGTATGGTGGCATTTATAGTATTTATGGCATTTGCGTGGACAGACGTCTGCTAAGCTCATAATATATCACATTTTTATATCTAAATTAACATGTTAAGATCTTCTTTTAATGTTTTTCAGTGGATATTTCACTTAACAAAGTTTGTTTTATTGATCTATAAAATGAAACTAAAAATTACAAAAGATGTTACTTTAAAGCAATGCCTGGGACTGATGGAGGCATATTTGGAAAATGTGTTCAACATGAAAGTTTTAGCCTTTGTTTTTAGCTTTCCAATGCATCAAGAATTACATGATTACGAATTTATATGAGAAAGTTATGGCTAAAACAGTGCAACTGCTTGTAGAGCTTCACATTCGTTTGCTATTTCATCTGATAGAAGGCATCACTCTGAAGGCTCACGACTCATAGAAGATGGATAATTCAGAAAAAGTGATTAACATGAAAGTTGTAGCCCCTGAAATTATCTATTCAATGCAAAAATAATAGTGCAATTCTGAGCTTGTACGAGAAAGTTATAATCAAAATAGTGCTACTTTTTTCAGAAAACTCTGGAGTATCAATTTCGGAGACAACAAAAAAGGTGGTACTTTGAAGGCCCACAACTCAAAATACAAGCAGAATCAGGAAAAGTAATTAACATGAAAGTTGCAAATTTTCAAATTATCTACCCAAACCAACGAAAATCACTCAATTTAGAGCTCGTATGAGAAAGTTATGATAATTCTACTAAAACTACTCTGGAACATCAAAAACTCCGAAGCAGAATTAGCAACTCCAAGGCAAAATCAAAAAGCTCTGAAGCAGAACAAAAAGCTCCGAAGCAACATTTTTTACTCTGAAATTCACTTCAGAGAACTCCGAAGCAGAATCAAAAAGCTTCGAAGCAATTTTTTTTACTCCGAAGTTCACTTCAGAGAACTCCGAAGCAGCTTTTATTTACTCCAAAGTTCACTTCAGAGGACTCTGAAGCATGAATTCAAATTTCTGCTCGATCTTCAGTGCATCCACAACAAGAAACGAAGTTTGAAATCAAACTCAGTTGTTTTTCTATGCGTCAGAGGTTGCAAATTTAAGAGTATGAGACATGTGGATTCCAAAGTATTATTGGAACATGATTTTTAGGCTCAAGATTGTGTTACGATTATCAAAACTCAAGATACGCAGCGGCTTAGTTATTTTGAGAACTTCTATTTTTATACATTGCGATATTTTGGAAGCTATATTTTCGTAAGGAAATACAAAGTTATTATTGGAAGAGGATCTCTATGCGTAGAGGCCTTGCAATTCGTGGAGGAGTTCTACTAAAACCTGCTGCTTGGGTTATTTAAAGAGACATCCAGAACATAGTTGGGAGCTGGATGAGAGAAGTTTTCCAAGGAAGCAAGAGAAGGATTTCGAGTTCTGTAATCATGCATATTTCAGAGAATTTTATTTCTATTTTTATTATGAACTAAATTCCTTTTTCTGGGGCAATGATATCACCCTCCTTGCTATTCATTGTTAACAAAGATTGTTGGGTTATTAATTCAATATTATCTTGTTTCGTTCATTGTGTATAATGCAATCATCTGATTTATTTAATTGTCTAATCACCAATTATGTGAATTAGTTTGATTATCTTTGAGTACATGGTTAAGGTAGACATCATATGCTAAACCATATACTGTGCTCTTTTGAATGAATGAGTAGATGGGTAACGTAGACGCCATATGCTACACTATTCTACTTGGTTCATTAAAGTTCTTCTAATCTTCATGAGTTTTCAATCTCAATTACAGTACACCCCATAGGTAATTGAAATAGGAGAAAATACTCGATTTAAATCCGGACGCCTAACGGTAATAATCATACAGTGGATAGAACGAACCCAATATGCTGAATTAATATCAACATCTCAACAACAATGAATTTCATTAAATGGTGAAGTCAAATCCCCAGACTCTTACAACCTGAATACTATTTTACATTACTTAAGCCATTGTTTTCTATTTATCTTATATTACACTTTTAATAACTTAGTCTCTAAATTATCTTTCAGATTTAGGACAACTTAGTATTAGTAACTAAACATAATTGAATCAGTTTGACAGTTCTCTATGGGATTGACCCTTACTAAGCACACAGTGCTGTTATACACTCGTGCACTTGCGAGGAATTATAATTTGACCATCAACGTCCTAATAATGTAAAATTGACTAAATTGTAAATGAGAAAGATGAAAAGATATCGTATGTACGATGTATCACGATGTACTATATAAGACAAAATATTTATAGTATGTATCATTAAAGGCTATACCTAACTTCCCTAATTGATATAGATAGTGAACGTAATATCCCTATGTTGCAATGAAGGCGAGATACCATGGGTAGCAACCATAATGCCGCCATGAATCAGGTAACATTGTAGCCGGAGATACAGGAATTGATTGATCTTGCATTGGTATGGGAAAAATGTGATGAATTATAACAAATGAATTGACATTGATTATATAAATATATATAATAACTGATGATGTTGTGTCCACTTTGTTATAGATGAGTCCACTTTGGTTGGTAGCCTCCTGAGCATGGTACTAGTTGGTAGTAGGAAAATGGAAGTACAGATACTGAAATGTTAAGAAAGAGATGATAAGAGTCGATTGGATATGGATAGTATTTTAGTAGACTCTTTGTTAGAAATACTTGTTATTGTTTGTGTTGACCTTATGATAGTAGTTCCATTTTCAAATGTAAGAATTGTCTTATAACTATAATCTATTGATGATTGAGACTGTAGCTTAAGATCGTAGCTACTATTGTTATGTGTGATTATGGAATGCCTTATAATAAGGCAACATGTAAATTTGATAGATATGAGCATTAGTGAGTAAGGTTATTGAAACAGTAGCTATTATTGCTATGTGAGAGATATGAGCATTGGTGGGTAAAGTTAGTTTGATCCTTATGGGAAAAAGCTTAATGTCATAATGATTGTAACGAGACAATGTTGTCTTAAATTGATTGTTACATTCATTGATTGGATACATAATTGGGATTAAATTATGATTTTGTTCAATGATTATATTATAGTATGTTCCAAAATCTAACAAAATAAATTGAAAATGCGGAATAATATGTTGAATTCTTGACTATTTTGGTAAATTTCCATGAAATTGAGTGAATGATCCAGTATTGTTGGTAATTTGTGAAAGATTGGTAATAATTAAGATGTTTTAATATGATTAATTTGTAAATTTGATCGAACTTAGTGCTAATTGAAAGTCTTTTCTGATCAAAGAAGGCTTATAAAGTTGTTGTATGTCCACAATAATTGTAGAAGAAGGTTGAATCGAATAGTAATTGAAAATTTGAATGTTGTATTTTAAATGTAATCACATGACATATCATAATAATAGAAAAATGTGCATATTATGTATTTTGGAATAAGTTAGGTTATTGTCATCATGGTGTGATACAGATTCTGGGTTGTTGGTAAGTGGATGTTTGTCTCTAAAAATTGTATCATTGCAATATTTTAATTAATATATGATTGTACAAGTGGAAAACTCATCTATTTAGGTTAGGCTCTACCCCACCCTAAAGGTGGGTAAATTTAGGTGGAATGTGGTGCAAAATGATAAGTCGCGCCTCGGAAGGTGGGGTGTGACTTTCTTCTTTGATAATGGAGATCAGATTTATAAAAGAAGGTTATTGCATCAAAGGAGAAAATCCAATATCAAAGTTGGGTCCTCACTCCTCTCTATCTTCAACAAAAAGGCATTGGACAATAGTGCAAATGGTTTTCAGCCTATGAATCATTTACATCAAGTCAAATGCAGATGAAGCTGAAAATCTAATTACATAGGAAGCAGTGTGCATTCACGCGGCGTATGATGGCTGGCAAACAATGGCTTATGTGAGTGTTTGTGTGGCTAAGTAGGCAGATGAAAGTGTAGACAAATTGCTGTGATGGTTGAAGTGGAAACTTAATACCAAGTTTGGGATTGATATCAAACTGACATAGAATAGAAAGGTAAAGAATTTAAAGAAAAGAGTAAGACTCATCTCAAGCAAAAGAAGAGAAGAATTGAGGAAAAGAAGGGAAGAATTTAAAAAGAAATAGGAAAACTAAAGGAAATTTAGAAAAGAATTAAAAGAGAACATGAGAAAGCAAAGTTAGAGAATAAAAAAATAGAGAAATTATATTCAATAATCAATCTGTATAGGTTTTCAACCCTGCTACATGCCTCTCTATTTATAGAAAACTAATATGCAAGAGAGAACCCTAATTTAATTTCATATAAACCAAAAAGATAAATAAAAAAATAAAAAAATACGTAAACCATCGATTAAGTTAATCTATATTTTAATCACTCGATGCATACATCAATGCCACATTAAGCAATTAAATATTCAAAAATCCAAATAAAATATAACTAAAATATGCCTAAATAAATAAACTATAATATGTATGCCTCAATCCCATTGCATTCTTCATAACCAATAACGTCTTTCATTCAACTAACAAAAGTGAACATATAATATAATTTATTGTCAATACAAAGAGAGTCTATTTGGTAATGAGGAAAACATGTGGGAAAAAAAGAACATGGAAAAGTGAAGGAACAAAGGAATGATGTGAGGTGATGTGATAGAGGGTAATAACTAAAAATAAAATAAATAACGATCAAATAAGTAGGCTTTTTGTGTGAAAAGATGGAGAATAATAATTGAAAATATAGGTAATTATCAAAAAATGTAGGGTTCTTCTGTCATAAAGATATCAAATCACATTAGAAGTGTTGGAAAATGGGGGCTCGAAAAGGGTAGAAAACTTTCCCATTACTTTTCCTCATTACTGAATGAAGCCTCAGTTTCAAGGTAATTTGTCCTAGTATAAAGTAAATATTATGAGAAACATAAACATATAAACAAGAACAGTCTTGGATATAAAAGAAATAAAGATTGAAATACCTGGTGAAATTCAACAAGAAGGTCGTTGCTTGTGAGATACCTCTCAACAGATAAAGCAGCTACACACCCAGATCCACCAGCAGTAATGGCTTGTCTCCATTCATGATCCTAGTCACAAATGATGAAGTTAAAGTAAATAGATGCTCGATCAGAGAGAAGAGCAACTTCCAACAACAAACAACTAAGTCCACATACAAGGAAGAGATAGATGCCATAGCATATAAAAATTCAGAAGAAAAGGTTGCAGACTTGTATGAAATGAAACATTGATGATTGCATCCAGAAAAAGTAAAAACAAGGTAATATATTGAGCTACAGGCTTTTCAGCCAGTGCTTTAGAATGGCGAATGTCAAGCAATACAAAGAAACAGTAGTTTTTCTGTTGTATTCTGCTTCTCATCTTTTTGTACATAGGAGCCCTAGTTAATAGGGAATTTACAAGAGAGAAGTTAGGGAGAATAGAAGGAAACTACCTAAAAAGAATATTTCTACAAATATGATTCCTAAATAAGATATCTCTAGCTATACAACTAATATATATGCTCCTAATACAGCTAATATTTACATAATTACTTTCCTAAAATAATTCAACACTCCCCATGAAGCTGGTTTGTAAATATCAAACAAACCTAGCTTGCTGATTAGACCTTCAAACACTTGTTTATTTAAACCTTCGGTGAACAAATCTGCTAGCTGATCTTTGGATGGAACATATGGCATATAGATGGTTCCATTTTCCAACTTCTCCTTCAGAAAATGCCTATCTCAACATGTTTAGTCCTGTCATGTTGCACAGTATTATGTGAGATGTTGATTGCCAGTTTATTATCACAGAATAGCATCATAGGAATTTCAATTTTCAGACCTAGCTCCTCAACTAACTTCTTCAACCATAATAATTCACAAATTCCTTGAGCTGCTGCCCGAAATTCAACTTCTGCACTACTCCTTGAGACCACAGATTGCTTCTTGCTTCTCCAAGTTACTAGGTTTCCTTCAACAAATGTACAAAACCCAGAAGTTAACCTTCTGTCATTAACACAAACAACCCAAGCTGCATTTGTAAATGCCTCTATTTTCAGACATTGTCCTCCAGTAAATAACAAACCTCTTCCAGGTGTTCTTTTTAGGTACCTTAGAATTTTGTACACAGCCTCCAAGTGTTCTTTAGTTGGTGAATGCATGAGTTGGCTGACAACACTAACAGAAAAAGCTATATATAGTCTAGTTTGGGAAAGATATATTAATTTCCCTACTAACTGCTGGTACTTCTCTCTATCTACTGAATTCCCTTTGTTGGACATTCCCAACTTGAAATTAGCGTCAATAGGCACATCTCCAGGTTTACGATCGAGCATCCCTATCTCCATAAGCAAGTCCAATGTATATTTTCTCTGAGTTACAGCAATTCCACTCTTGGATCGAGCCACCTCCATCCCAAGAAAATACTTGAGAGCACCCAGATTCGTTATCAAAAATTCCTTTCCAAGATAAACTTTCAGCCTTTCAATCTCCTCATTATCATCACCAATCAAAATGATGTCATCCACATACACTATTAAGACTGTTAGTTTCCCCCTTGTTGAGTGCTTGAAGAACATGGTGTGGTCAGCTTGGCTCTAATTGAACCCAAAATCCTTTGAAAATCGACCAAACCAAGCAAGAGGAGATTGCTTCAATCCATATAAGGATCGCTTTACTTTGCATACATTTCCCTTCTTATACATATCTTCAAAACCCAGTGGTAGTGTCATGTACACTTCTTCTAGTTCTCCATTTAGAAATGCATTTTTTACATCCAACTAGTGAATAGGCCATGACTGATTTGCAGCAAGGGATATTTGATACCACACAAATAAGAAGAAGAGAGAAGAAAGAGAAAGAAACCTCTTAAGGGGATTGGAAGAGAAGAAAGGGGAGAATTAGAGAAGAATTTAGGGAGAATTAGGGCAAGCAAAGAAACAATCAATTTAAATTATCAAGTGTTGTTCAACCTTAATACAAGCTACTCTATTTATAAATTGAAGGTAAAACCTTAAAATATGCATAAAATACGCATAACAAATAAAACACCAAAAATACACTCAAAATCCCTAATCAAATAAACAAACCCTAATTGCCGCGATTGCACCTACAATAAGCACGAATTGGGCGCATATCACGATCCCCATCAATATTAAGACTCTAACTGTGTTTATCTTTGCTACTGGAGCAAATGTTTCTTGGTAATCAATTCCGTAAGTTTGTGTGTATTCCTTCGCAATTAGCCGCGCCTTATGCCATTCTATCATTCCGTCCGCCTTATATTTAAGTGTGAACACCCATTTGCAGCCAACTGGAATTTTCCCTTGAGGAAGCTCCGCTATTTCCCACATTTTGGTTTTCTCCAATGCCCCCATCTCTTCTAGAACTGCTTTCCGCCATTCAATATCATTCATAACATCCTACACATTTCTTGGTATTTCCATAGTAGAGAGGTTAAAAGGAAAGGAACAGTATTGAGGAGATAGATGATGATAGGAAATGTATTGAGTATTGGGGTGTTATGTACATGATCTTTTTCCCTTTCTCAAAGCTATTGGAATTTCTAAATCATCAAAAGAATTTAATTTTAGATCAGGTACGGGATCACCTTTTGGTTCTAGCACCTCGGTCTCAAGTGGAGGATCTGGATTTTCAAACTGGGACTAATGGGTTTGCACTATCCTGTTTAAATTTTCACGCCTAGAGGGGATTGTGAAAATTGTTTCCCACTTTGAAGGAGATCATGATGTATACCCAATTCGTACTTATTTTAGGCACAATCATAGAAATTAGGGTTTGTTTATTTGATTAGGGATTTTATACATTGCATTTTGGTTAAATTGTTATTTTTGGTATTTTATTTGTTATGCATATTTTTAGGGTTTTGCTTTCGAGTTTCGAGACTATAAAAAAGATAGCTTGTATTAAGGTTGTTAACACTTTATGAATAAAATTCATTGTTATTGTTTGCCCTAATTTTCCTTAAATTCTTCCCTTCTTATCCCCTTAAGAGAATTTTCTCTTTCTTCTCTTTTCCTCCTACTTGTTCTACATCAATTTGGTATCAGAGCAAACCCTGGGTGAAATTTTCAAATACTAATCAACGTAATTCCATGGCCATTCAGACTGCATACAGAACTCATCTTCCACAACACACTGCATACGGAATTGATCTTCTCCAACTCATTTTGTACAATAAATCCAACACTACTATTGCTAGAAATCAGTGTCGAGCCCACATGTTCCAAATACGGCACTTTCTATGTCGATTTTTGACAACTTCGAAGGTTCCACTTCAATTTTAGAAACGTACAGCAGCGGCCAGGCTCATCGGAAGACATCTTCCATCATCTTGTGGAGCTGACCAAGTCGCACGCCAGTTCTGACGACTCTGACGGGTCTCTTCTTAACATCTGGCGTCATCGAATCCATTTGGTCTTGATTTCGACGACTTTCTAGCATCGAAACTCACAATTCAACAACTCAAGCGGTTGTCCTTTATGATTCCAATGACTCTAGCAACTTCAAAAGGCTCCTCCAGCGTCAACGATAGTCAACGTCAACGACTCCAGTGGGTTTCGAAACCCATCTTCTCTTCCGCCATTGCAAGTTTGTACGGGCACGAGGAAGAAGATTGGAGAGAGATATTTGGGGTTTTTTGGAAATTTTCCAAATAGCCACTTTTGTTTTTGTTGTTTGAAACTAAATCCCTTTGCTAAAATTTCAATTCAACTCCTTTCCTCTTGAACTTTTGCAAAACAAACCCTTGTTGAAATTTTTGCAATATAGTCGATCTAGGATTTGATTGCAGAACAGCCTACTCTATCTCAAAAATTTCAGAAAAACGATACCTTTGCAAAAAATTCAGAAAATTCCTTGCTGAAATTTAAAAAAAAAAAAGCTTAATTTTTAGAAAATTTTAGAAATTGCAGCTTGGTACACAGGTGATGAGCTCATAATATATCATATTTTAATGCCTAAATTCACATATGTTTTGGATCTTCTTTTGATATAAATTTAGTGATTTATAAGCACATTTCAGTAAATCTGTACTTAATTTAGTTATTACTTAAAGTGAATTCTATGTTGATTTATTATATCATTTTGAAGATAATTAGGTGCAAATGGAAGAAAATATGGATGACATCAAGGTGGAGAAAGGAGCAAAACAATGGAGTTTGGATAATAAACAAGTGGCTGAAAAATGAAGATTCAAAAGTAGTAAAGTATTAAGGTCAGAAATTCTGAAGGTAACTTCAGAAGTATGTCAGAAGTTCTGAAATGGACTTGGGCAGTCAGAGAATTTGAGCGACGTGTCATTTGATGTGATGAAACCTAGCGTTACTTGGAGGCCATTTTGAGCATAGATGAAGATGGATTCAGCTCAAGTAAATGGTATCAATTGTGGTCCAATTTTGGCATATTTTGAGAATGATTTGGAAATCATGTTCAACATGACAGTTTTATATCTCAAAGTTGTCTTCGCAATGCATTAAGAATCACATGATTCTAAGTTCAAATGAGAAAGTTATATTTGGAACAGTGCTCGTCAGAACTTCTTGTAGATTAACTCCAGAAGTTATTAAAGGCGTCACTTGTTAGCTCCTACGACTCCTGATAGAGGCTGACTCAGAAAAAGTGATCAACATAAAAGATGTAGCCCTTGAAATTATCTAACCAACAAGACAAGAATCACATAATTCTGAATTCATATGAAAAAGTTATGAGCAAAATACTAAAACTGCTCTAGACTATTAGAAATTCTGAAAAACTTTTGAAGCTTGAAATCTGAATGTCAAAAATTTTTAAGGGGTTCTGAAGCTCGAAATATAAATGTCAAAAATTCTGAAGAACTTTTGAAGCTCGAAATATGAATGTCAGAAATTTTGAAGAACTATTGAAGCTCGATCTTTAGAATTTCTGAAATAGCTTAACAAGAAAGAAATTTGTTAAACTTCAGAAAGATTTTTCAGCAGGAGCTTTCAGAAGTCAGTTTGAAGATTTCAGAGTGTTTCAAAGGGACGAAATTACAGATAGAAGTTGAGTATTGCAGCAATTGTTGGACTTAGAAGTTGTAGAATTATAAATTGTTTTAAAGTGCACAAATTGATTGTCTTAAGAAGCTAATTTCCATGCGCCAAATGCTGCAAATCTTAGAGTCTGGGGCATGCGGATTGTGAAGTTATCATTGGAAGTTTATTTTTAAGCACAAGATATGTTGCAACTTTAAGCGCAAGTCTATTTTTATACATTGCAATATTTTGGAAGCTATATTTTCGTGGGGAAATGTTGAGTTATATTTGGGAGAGGATCTTTATGCGTAGAGGCATTGCAGTTCGTGGAGAAGTGCTACTAAAACCCTGCTGCTTGGATTATTTAAAGACATCCAGGATGAACACTGGGGGGTAGACAGAGAATTGGACAAGGAGAAGAGCTTAGAGTAAGAAGATCTTTGGAGAAAGCTACTACAACTTTCATATTCTGTTTTCGTTTTCTTTATAGTTCATCTATTGTTTTTTAATCAACATTCAAACTTGGATTATGATAATGTTTAATTGGTTCTCTTGTGAATGCTTCGTATTTAGCTTTTGGAACCCTCAAAAATCCTGTCTTCATTAGAACTTGTATTTATAAATTTCCGAAAAATTCTTGATAATTTGAAAGAAGACCGTTGAAAGCTAGTTGTTAGAACGCCTCTTGGATTTCCGACTATTACAATGACATACTTCTGTCATCATCACGTCTTCTGCATCGAAAAACTCTGTCAGCAAAACCGGCCTTGAAGAACTCTGACGATCTCCTCTATAGCTTCCTCTATCGAATATGACCATTGCAAAAATTTCAACAAACCGCTATTGACTCTTAACAAACCTCTTATGGACGTTTGCATATTTTAGGACAGAGTACCCAACTAGGTAGAAAATTTGATAGACCTCTGTCACCTAGGCGCTCTCCTCTATAGTCTCCTCTAATAGTTTAATGCTATGTAATCGCATTTCCAGTTAACACGACAGACCTCTGTAGACCATTTCGTCTCCTTTGTCACTCGAAAAATTCGCAAAACTTCATTGACTTGAGTTTAAGTCATATATAAGTTTTGTTATCATCAAAATTACACCTAGACTCAACGCGAGAAATTTTTGGAAAAGCAGTGGTTGTTCAATCATGGTCAAAAATTTTATCATGTATGTAATTTTCACTATACCTCATGGCATATTACATTTAACTTAAGATGACTTGTATATTTATTTAATCTTTACTTATACATTATCTCAAATTGACCGTAGGCATAGAGACCTAGACACTCAAGCTACTAGTAGTAGGAATTTTAAGTCAAGCAATACCTTCACCACCATATGAACGAAATTAGAGCACATCCTCCCTCATCTATGCCGAAGAAGGAATAAAATGGGGTATAATAAGCTTAAAAAGTTAGTATTCTGGATGAAAATAAGGAACCTAAAGATCTAATGATGATTGGACAACATGCACATATAGAGGAAGATGATACTAGAGAAGATCAATTATATAAATGGTTGATCAAAAGATCTAGATTAACAGAATGGTGGTCCAATAGAAGCCATTACCCAAGAAGCCTGCGTACAAGGAATGGATATAGAGGGGGTGTTACAACAAGAGCAAACCCTAAAAGAAGCCTTTGATCAATTATTCGAATCTCAGACCCAATCAATTGCTAGCGGAGGCTCACAAATCTCTCAACAACTACTGAGTGATTCTTCATCGACAAGAGCACAGAGCAAAGATGATGATGGTGGTGGTCGTGGTTATGATTATAATGATAATGACAATGGTGGTGGCGATGGCAACATAGGTAGAAGTAGCTCATCATACCCATAGAGTCAGAGGTTATTCAACCCATTTACTTATGAGGAAGGGTATACACATGCTATACAGGATGAGGATCATGGTGTAGACACTCCAATTAGGCAATATGAGAAAGTCAAGGAGTGGAAAGGGCAAGAAACCAGTTGAAGCTAACGCTCTTACAGATAGTATGGCATCCGTGGATTTGAGTGGCGGTTAAGAGGAATCTTCTCATGGTCCAAGAAACATATGTCCATATCAAGGGTCAGATGATTCTAGATTTAAGCCCTAGAGGTTAATTCCACAGGCTGCATCAGCTTGCTATAACCCCCCACATAAATGGTATCAACCCTCTCCATAGCCGGCTCAACTCAACTTGGCCTCTCTTAACACCCAGACATATGGATGTGTGTCATCAAATTAGGTAGAACGTAGTGCAGATTCATTGTCATCTTATGATATTTTTGGAGGACCTTATCCATATGAGCGACACATTTTTTCGACTAAGAACACCAATGAGCTCGCCTATGATGACAAACTTGAGGAACCTGCACAACACTCTACTTGGTATCAAGGTATAAGACTACATTTGGTTTTAATTTTTAAAACATTAATCATGTATTGCTTCTTTTTAGCTTAATATAGGAGATATAATACTTCGTATTATTTCTTTTCTTGCTAAGATTTACTCTCCTTCCGTCAACGTATATGCATTTCTCATAAGCATTTCCATTATTCATTCAATAATGGCTTTTTTAGTCATTTTTTTTTCAAATTGTGTATTTATATTTACAATAATTTATTACAAAGTTTAATTGAAAATCTCTCAAATTTTCTCTATTTTTCCAATAAAATTCTCAAAATAAAAAACAAAAATATCCTTTTAGGTATTTATTAATATTATAAACACTGGTCCAAACCACCTAAGTTTACTTTCCATCATCTTATTGCTCATTGATTTTAACTTTAGGTTATTTTGGATTACTTCATTTTCAATTTTATCTTTTCTTAGTTTCCTACTTGTTCATCTGAACATCATCACCTCAACTACACTCATTTTATGTATATATTGATTTTAACTATCAAACATTCTACCCTGTAAAGCATGGTTGATATCATAATAGTCTTATAAAATTTCTTTTCAAAGCTTATTTGGAAATTAGGAAAAGAGGTGCAAAAGAGGAAAGTGGAATATAGAAAACTTAAAGAAATGAAAGAAAATGATATAACAAGATAGAGGTAATGATTAGAAATAAAGTAAATAAAAATATAATAGATAAACTCTTTAGATAAACAGACTGAGCATAATGATTGAAATATAGATGATAATTACGAAAAAGTAGTGGCATTGAATTAGTTGCATATCGCATAAATTAAAAAAAATAAATAAAGTGAGAATGGAGAAAAAGTGCCCTTAACTTAATTGGCAATTTGTGATCACATATAATTTTGAATGCACTATTTTATTTCTTTCCCTCAGCTTGAAGTCTATGTGTAATATCCTTATCAATTTCTTCGCTACCTTGAATTATCAATCTACTTAAAATGGTCATTTTGTTATATCACTTGACCTACATTCTTAACCGTATCCTCATTTATATTCTTACTATTATTAAAGTTACATTTTATGTATTCGGTTTTCATTCAACCGATTCTAAAACCCTGTTAATCTAATGCATCTTTCCATTATCTTGTTTCAAGTTTACACATTCACTTATCTCATCTATCAAAACTGTATACTCTGTAAATACCAAACACCAAGGTACCCCTTCCTATCAATTTCCAGTGGACTCACCCACAACCAAAGTATAAAGATAAGAACTTAAAGTCAAACTTCTATGTAGACCTACT
>JAYJMB010022976.1:0-29720 GCA_036873735.1 Pouteria campechiana | reverse complement strand
AATTCGCTGATTTCTCCACTCATTGTCTTTGCATTTATTATAGCTCCATAACACATATCCCTAATAATACCATCAATTTCCAGTGGACTCACCCACAACCAAAGTATAAAGATAAGAACTTAAAGTCAAACTTCTATGTAGACCTACTATAATGGAAATTCGCTGATTTCTCCACTCATTGTCTTTGCATTTATTATAGCTCCATAACACATATCCCTAATAATACCATCAATACTATCTAGCCAGTAAATTTTTTTATTTTTTAACACTTTCTATCTTAATAGACAATCTTTATGAAAAATAAAATCCTAATGTAACATCATTAGAATCATCATCAAAATTCCAGATAGAAGATGCGGTAGAAATTTTTTAATACCCGCTACCAATCTAAAATGCCAAAATTCCAACCCTATTCTGTTATCCAGACTTGGGACTAGCAATAGGAGCAAAAAAACTCCTATTCTATGCATAAAAATCTTAAATAAAGTAAAAAAAGGCAATATTCAAAATCATTCATCAAGTTGATTTATATTTTGGTCACTAGAAGCACATATCAAATGAAATAAGCTATAGTATTGCTGAGAAAAATACAAAAAAAAAGAAAAAAAATCTCATAACCACCTATTGAGCTTCTCCCTCCCAACAGAAATATATCAGGTGCATTAAAAATCTAGGTCAACTGCACTATATCAGGATTTTAGGGCCCCGCCACATTGTAGATCATTCCTAGCTCAATAGAAAACAAATTCAAATTTCCTTACGGCTAGGAAACTATTCATGATACTTTAAGACGACCCCCTTCTCCCCCAGAACTCTATCAGTCACATAAAAAATTTGAGAAAATTTCTCTAAATGTATGGCTTAATGGCTCAGCCACTTGTTAAGAGCTACTTGCAGCTGAAAGAGAAAAATTGAATAATGCTAATGGCAAGGAAGCTGAATCATAATACTCTTAAGACATCATGAAAATCTGAATCAACTTGTCCATCGATGACTCACAGGCCCTGACACCTTGTAGAGGATTCAGATATTGCTAATATCAAGGGAACTGACTCATAGTTCTTTGGGAAAAGAACAAGAAAAGAAAAATCTAGACAGAAATGCATGAAGTTGATTAGTTGTAGCTAAAAGAAAGGAACATAAAAACAATGAGTCAAAGATCCATTATCTGCACTAAAAGCAAACTGAAATACATTAAACAAGAGCAGATCTAAAAGCAAACTGAAATACATGAAATTAAAGTAGATTTAAAAGCAAACGGAAGTACATGAAACTAAAGAAGATTTTAAGGATTGTTAACAAACCATGGAAAGCATTTCACGTGTAGCAGATCTAGAAGTGAAACAAATGAGAACAGAAAACAAAACAAGCTTACAAAACATTAAGTTTCCTTTGGTTTATTTTTTGACAGAGCTACACATTGATAGGAAATGACATAAAAAGCATGGTTGAGTACAGTACAGTTCAAAGGAATTAATTGAGTTACCTGAACATCTCCTGCTGCAAACACACCTTTGACAGACGTTCTAGCAGAACCCTCCTTTACTAAGATATAGCCTGCACTATCAAGATCAACTTGGCCTTCCAATAACTGACTGTTTGGTGTGTGACCTATGCCATAAAATAGGCCTTTCACCTCAAGGACTGATTCTTCCTCAGTATCCACCCTTTTCAATAAAATACCAGACATCTGGCCTTTGCTGTTGCTAACGACATCAACAGCTTCTGTATTAAAGTGCACGGTAACATTTGGATTGTTGTAAACTCTGTGAAACATTCGCCATAATCAACCTGTTAAACAAACATCCAGGAGTTGAAATTTTGCTTTATGCAAATTAAAAGTGAAAATTTAACTGCAAGTGCTTTTACAACATTATGCCATGAACCCTCAAATAATAATAAAGAGTTGAAATTTTGCTTTAAAGTTTTTTGAAGTAGATTTTAAAGAGTAGAGCAATCAAAGAATTAATAGAGACACGAAGACCACAACCATTACCCATACAAATAAGACAGGAATTTCAGTAATATATATATATATGAGAAATACTTCAATAGAAACGTTTCCAATATGAAACCTTTTTCATCGTCCACAATCCTTAATGTTTTAGCAAATGCAAGCCACCCATTGTATTTATTATAAGTTTTTAATTCAAGATACCAAAAATACCGTGATTGGATATGTTGGTGGTGCCACAAAATTTAAAAATGTATTTTCAAGCAATCTTATGATTTTGAATTTATTGTGGCTTACAGACATCCAATTACGGTGATTTTTGATATCTTGATTAAAAAACTTGAAATAAGTATAATTAGTAGCTTCGATTTGATAAAAGCATCAAGGATTGTGGAAAATGAAAAGGTTCCATATCGGAAATATATGAAAGTGAATATTTTCAAAAATGATATGTAGAGCTCTAGTGACATCTACATGTTTCAGAATTTTCACAAGTAGGGATCATTCACAAATTAGTTTCTATAGATGTAACTAATATTCCAAGCACATCCTACATCACACTCCAACCTCAGATCCTTCTTGTTGATTAAAAAGAGTATAAAGAAAAAAACGATACTCACTGAGTTATGCTGGAGGATTTAATAAGAGAAGTAATCTCAATTGTATATACTAGCATATTTGTAGATGGAAAAATTACAAATGTGAGGAATACAAGTGGAGAAATAAGCAAGTTTCCATTTCCTTTAGTTAAGTCTATCAATGTAAAAGTGGAGCTCTATTAAAGCAAGTGCATTGTAATGGGTTGCCATAATAGGATTATGGAGTTATGTAACCAACATTTCAATTCTTAGCAGGAAACAAACGTTGGATCTTTCCTCCATAGAAAACTGAAAAAAAAAAATTAAAAACCAATTGAGAATGGTCAAAATTTTCCATTGACTTCAGAAGGAGAGGAAATAATGGGAAGGAAAGAAATTTGTTAGAAAATAAAAAAAAAAAGACTGCAAAGGCTGGAACTTCTGCAGCCAGATAAAAGACAATGGTCAGCCATTAAGGTTACATAATAGATATTAGTTAGTGGTATTTCAATGGCATATTTGGAACTAGGGGAGAACATCATAGTCTGATACACATGACAGATTAGGGTTCATTTATTTTATATTGTTTGGAATATTTAACTTGGTATTTAATTGTAATTTTCATTTTATAGGGATTGTTTTACAGTTTCTTTCTTTGGAATTTTATTTGGAATTTTTAGGATAATTTGTATTTATAAATGGGGTAGCGGTAGCTTGCATTAGGATTGGTCCAATTGATTGAAAGCACAGTTACCTTTTTTCTTCTGTTGTCTTTCATCCCCCTCTTTCTCTCTTGCCTTTGCTTTAATACTTTTATTTTCTACAAATACTTCAAGACTCTTTGAATATCTTCTTATATTCTATTTTCCCCCATTATTATCTAAATGACGAATTTTGTACACAGGTATTGGCAGTTGAGCAATCGATAGAATCATAATTAAGCATGTTGGTCCCTAGAAATGGCTTAACCCAAGAGGGAAGGGGTAAATGAGGTAGTTAAAAATTAAAAGGTCTAAGCCCTAGGTGAAAATCCCTCTATGTGATGCAAGCACACAGAAAAAAGTTGGAAAGAGTAAAGCACAAGTCACACAATGATATATAGCGGTTCGGCCCAAATTGATACCGTTTTCTCTCTTTGAAAGCAAACGCTTTGGGTTTCACTAACTACAATAATACAATACAAACTAAAGTCAACACTACCTTCTAGATTTCAACTTTATGAGACTTAGACGCTTAAAAACAGATATGAGCACACCAATTAAATACCCCATTTTTAGCCTTCCTGGAAGTTGGCGTCCAATGCCAATCCAAGGAATACACATAGAATGAAATATTACACCAGAAATGTTCACAAATTTACCAAAGTTACAGCACAGGAAAGCTCTGCAAAAAGTTTGAAGGGGAAGGCTTGAAAGTACTTGGACAGTTGTAGCACTTGAGAAGCTTCTTGAAAGACTTGAATGCTAGAAATTGTGGTAGATTAAAAAGCTAATGCTAATTAACCTCCAACTCATGTTTCTTAACCCCTTTTATAGGCACATTAACTTTTAGCCATTCGAACTTTCGAGACTTCATTGAGTTCTCTTCAACATTTGAATTTTTCCGACCATTATTTCCTACCAGGACAGTCGATAGGAACTCAATAGACCTAGCCTACCTACCAAGCCTTCGGTAGGTACCCTAAGTATACTGAGAATATGTACTGATTGAGTAACAGCTAGTTTCTCTGACACTTCAATCGATACCCTTCATAGACTGAGCTACCTACTAAGGTCTTTTGTAAGTACCTCTATATGCTTAGGCAAAATACTGAACCTGAATCCTTAAAAGTATTCTCCCTAGAAAGCTGGTCGGCATACCTCAATGGATTGTAGGGGTGCAACCGGGTTAAGGTCAAACTGTGACCTGGCCAATCCAACCCCTTTATTAATGGGTTAAGAATAGATTAATACTGAAAATGGATTGGAAATCGGGTTGAACACAACCTGAATAACTAAATGGGTTAGTCATGGGGTGGGGGTTGTCTAACCTGTTAATCTAACCCATTAACCAACCTGGTTACCAAACCGAGTATATAGGTATTGTTTACTTAGATGATTATATTTAAATCTTTAGTATAATTTTTATCTATCTAACAAAGTAACATTAACATATATAATAATTTGATTTGAATCAAATTTAATATGTTGGTATAATTTTAACTAACTTGATTACTTTACGCTTTTATGGAACTTAACCCATTTACATCCCATTTGTAATCAGTTTACAACCTGAATGGTAAACCGATGGTTAACTCAAAATTTATAAATGGGTTAGGATTAGGGTTAAGATTTAGCAAATGTGTCAAAAGTGTGTTAAGGTTGTGATTTTGAAAATGTGTTAGGGTGAGAGTTGACTCCTATGGGCCATGTGGCAAAGAGGTATCCCAACACCTCTTGCTTGGGAAGCCATGCCCAGTCTAGAGACTTCTCTCCCTTGCTTCCACCACGTTACCGACGCTACCATTGAAGAGAGCCTACTTCCTCATTCAAGCCGCTGCCTTTAGAGAGAAAAAAAAAGAAAAATTGTTGCTGGAAAGAGAGGTGTGTTTGTATTGCTACTATGCATTCAAGCTTTTAGAAGAACAGAGATTCTACCCTAATTGCTCCCCGTTGATGCTACCATCATCAGAGAGGAGAGAGGATAGCAAGGGAGGGAGAAATAGAGAGGGAATGAGAAAAGAAGGGAAAAGAAAGAGATTGACCAAGAGAACAGGATTGGAGGGAGGAAAACCCATCCCCTGCCACTATGCTCGCCGGAAAGAAGGGAGAAGTTGTTGCTGTTGTCGTTGGAGAAGAAGAAGAGGGAGGAAAAGAAAAATCCCGCCCCTAGAAGTTCATTCTCACAATAGGTAAACCCATTATTTTCCCTTATTCCCATTTTCCTAAATTTCAGCAAACCTAGCAAAGGAAATTTTAGATGTTTCATTTTAATCATTAATTCATGCTAATGGGTGTGGTAAAATACATGACCGTGTATTCAATCCCCTGAAATAGGGTTGCCCCTTTGAAATCAAAAACACTTACTAAAAAAAGGGATGAGCATTGATAGGGGTTTTGTTTAGGCATTGATGTTATCCTAAAAATAGAAACTTGTAGCTTAAAATTTCAGTTCTAAATAGTAGAATTAAGGTTCTTGGCCCACAATAGTAAAATTAATTTCATTGTCACACTCCATCTATTTCTTCATCTTGTTTTAGTAGATATTAACTCTGATTAGTATTAATAATTAGTAATGAGTGGGTTACAGACCTCGAAATCACGCTAAGAGCATGATAATGGGTTTCTATGCCCAAACGAAGAGCCCAAATCAGGATGATTGAACCACATTTTGTTAAATGAATTATTTTCGCATTTGGTTGGTTAAGACAATTTGATTGGATGATTGTTGGTTAAGCTTAATATGAATGTTAGAGCAATGAAAGTGATCTACCCTCACTTTTTAGAATACCAAAGATGATTTAGGACAACTAAATATCATGGATTATGTCAAAATGATCCAATGGGAAAATAAATAGATAAATAAATAAAAGTAATAGATGAGAATAGCTAAAGCCTACTTGGTGATGTATGGATCAAGTGAAGTCAAGAGGTGAATCAAGGTGGTAAGCTAGTGAAAACTCAAGTATTATATAAGTTGTAAGTAAACTCTCACCCAAATTATTTGCAAAAGCATCCTTTTATTCAAATTGCACGTTTCCTTATATGTGATATTTCAATGACTTGATTATGAAATATTCTTATAAAATGCGATGTTAGATGTTTTAATTGGAATACAATTCATACATGTCTTTTGATAAATTTTGTAAGATCAAAGTATTTATCTATCTGTCATGTTGGATGATTTCATTAGAATTGATAAGTTGTATGAGTTGGGCTTGCTGTAAAGAGTTGGTAGTCAAACAGGGTCAGTGTTGGTGTGATCATTGAGTGTGGGACTACATGGAAAATTGAATATGTAGCACAGCTACATGAAAGATAGATTGTTTATGGCAATGCCTAATTAGAGTCTTGCATCCATAGATACAGGTAGCATACATGAGTTCATTATGTATATGACAGCATGGACATGAATGTTTTGAAATTTATAAACTAGAAATGATCATATGGTGTTTGAATCTTAAACCAAAAGATTTTAAATGAATTTAAAAGAGAACATTTTTACTTACTGAGCAGTAAAGCTCATACCCATTTTGTTTTAGTAATCAAGCAAGAAGAAAAACCCCACACAACACCAGGGAACCAGAAAGAGATAGGGGAGTCAAGTACAGGAAAATAATAGAATCGTAGTGGTGATGGGTTGTAAAAATGCAAATCATTTAAATTTTCTACTTAAGGTAAAGTTGAATGCTTGTAATTAGATCCTAGCATGTGAATGATTGAAATAACTTAGTATATATTCTTTTTGGATTATGTAATTTTGTTTCTTAGCTTACAATGGAGTATAATGAGATTGTATAGGTATACAGGTCACTCTATCAACCGTGACTTTGAAAACATAGTTTTGTTGGTTACCATATATTCCAATTACAGAGGAAATTCTACCGAAATCTAAACTTAATAATTGGGTGACCAATTTTTAGTCAAATGATGTCTCTGTTATTACTGATGATGCATGTGAATAATAGGTGATCAAATGAGACTGGGGCGTCACCACTCCAACCCATTACAACCCGACCTAGTTACTCTCCTAGTAAACTGAGCTACCTACTGAGGTCTCAAGAGGTACATTAAGCATACTGATCATACATACCAAGCCTACATCCCGAAACTGGTCATTGTTGTGAGGTCAGCCGACCTCTTGAGTAGACTAACCGTGTCGACTAAGGCCTCGATAGACACATCTGAATGAACTAAGCTCGTATTAAGATCAGTTAGAAGATTTTTATGCAATCTATAGTATAGTTATTAAAGGTGCAATAGCCTCTTGGAGCCTAGGAGCAAGGTGCCTAGGAGCAAGGTGCACAAGCAAGGAGCGCACCTAAGTGAAGCAAGGCGCATATTATTTAAAAATATAAAAATTTTAATAATACTAGAAATACGTAATGATAAAGTGAATAGATGAGTAAGAGTTAAATATAATATGCATTCTTGTAGAATATGTATCTATTCTATAGTGGGGAAAACCATTAGAGCACCGATTTATATAATTTACTACATAAATGATAAATTATAAAGCAAGCATGCCGTAGAAAGGCAAATGATTCATATAGTCTAAAGGTTACGCACCAACAATGCACTATTATGTATTAAAGATAGCAACAAGATTCATATTTGAAAGTTCATGGAAATTTTTTACTCTATCACAATTTGCAGAAAATTTATAAAAAAAAAAAAAAAACTGTACTAGTTGAGCATTATCTTTCTCATCAATTTTTTTTGTTAAAAAAAGAAAAAACTATGCTTTATCATAGTTAGCATAGAGCAACAACAGCAATTCCAAAAAATGGACAAAAAATCTACTAGTTGTGCGTGAGCATAAAAGGGAAAAAGAGAAGAAAAAACTCTCTCGAAGTTAGCACTTTACAGCAACGGCAACTCTAAAACAAATAAAGGGCACAAAATATTTCATGCCCAGGTGAGTAGCAACTGAAAAAATAACTAATAACACCATTGCAAGTGAGGGAACTGCATAAAACTAAAGTAGTCTCAAGACTCTCAAATCTGATAGTCTCAAGTGGCAGAGGGAAAACAAAATTGAAGAAAAATAAAGAGAAGAAAGGAAGAAGAAGAAGAATGGAGAAGAAGAAAAGAAGAAGTAGAAGTAAGATTGGAGAAGAATAAAGGACGAAGAAGAAAGGAGAATAAAAAAGAAAAAAAAATGGAGGAAGAGTTGTTGAATGAAGATGGAGAGATTCAAGAGAGGAGAAAGAAGGAAAGAAAGATGAGAAATACGGTACCTGAATGGTAAAATCAAGCTATAACTCTAGTGTTGCTTCTTTGTTTCAATTGTAGATTCAGTGGTTGTTCTTTTTTTTCATCATAGTATATTTTTGCCCTTTGAAAGTTTTTTCCTGCTCTTTCTTTTAGTCTTTCCCTTTGTTGAAGCAGGCAACGCCTCTACTTTTATTATTTTTTTATAGTGCTCCGCATGTGCACTACAACGGCGCGAAGGCATGCACCTTGCAACTAGCTAGAAAGCGCTGAAAGCGCATGCCTAAAGCACGCCTCATGAAATTTGTTGCGCCTCAACTATGATAAAGCACCTTACGCCTGCTTAGGTGTGCCCTTAACTATCCTTAGAAGGTCAGTAGACATGCTTTAGTAGACTAAGCCTCTTAATTTTAATGACTGAACTCCCAGAATTTTAATGAACTTGGCTTCTAAACTTTACATTGTCCTTCCAACAAAGTGTCCACTAGATTTTGACCTTGTTCTACCTTCCAAATTATTGGAAGTGATATCTATGGTTGGGATTCTTCTCACTCTATCATAAACCTCAATCAAACTTCATTAGTAACTTCATAAGATTCTTAGTAAACTTGATCATCATCAAAACTCAGTGTCATACAATTCATTCATGTGAGGGTGGAGCTTTCAAAGTTGGCTATACCACATTTAGTGATTTAGATGATATGCTTCACATGATCACTAAATCTACCATTTTTTTAAATATTTACCGAACCGTTTGAGAATGGAGAAAAGAGGTGAGGTAAAAGGAATATGAAAAAGTCAAATAAAAGAGAAAGAAAGATATGATATAATAGCAGTAATGATTAAAAAGAAAATAAATGAAAAGAAAATAAATACATTTATATAAAATAATGATTCAAAATGTAAATAATAATAGAGAAAACTAGGGTGTTAGGTACTTAAGATATCAAATCATATTAAACGGTGTAGACAAGAAGGTGCAAAAGAGCAAAAACTTTTCCGGCATTTTTTTCCTCGTTCCCAAACAGTGCCCAAGCGTATATCATCAATGGGTGCACAACTTGGGTTGGTCAACCCGCAACCTGACCACCCCAAGCTGATTTTGGTAGGGTTAAAGTTGAGTAAATCAAAACTTAGGTTAGAAAAATTGGTTTAGCTCAACCCAATTTGTAAATTGGGTTGGTTTAGGATTGATGATTCAGTCAACCCAACCAACCCATTCAACCAGAATTTCTCACCACTTCACATAATCATTGAACTTTTAATGATTGATTTTTTAGATCTCTTTAAATTTTACTTAACACTTTTAAGGCCTAGGCCCTCTTGAACATAGTGTTTTTCCCAACATAGTGTTTTTCCCTTTTACTTAACACTTTTAAGGCCTAGGCCCTCTTGAACATAGTGTTTTTCCCTTTTTACTTATTTACTTAAATCAATAAAGAGATTTAATATTTTTAGATTTGTAGTAATCGAAGAATCAAGATATTTCATTCTTTATCAAATACATTTTTTCTGCTTATATTCATTTAAAAACTTTTGTCTTAGAATATATTAGATTATTTGTGTTGATTGATGAGACTTTGCATAGATTTTGAAATTATTTTTCTCAATTTGAAGTAGTTCTCAAATTTTTCCAATACATTTTCTACTTGTTTTTAACCGAAATTATCAAGTCATTTTCTACCATAACCTAACCAAAATTTTAGAAACAAGGTTGGATTAGAATTGAAGTTTAAAAAATAGGTCGTGTTCGGTTAGGGTTGAAATTTTAGAAAATGGGTTATGGTTAGGGTTGACACTAACCTAACCTAACCCAACCTGGGTGCATTGAGGTAGTTCACTGAAAAAAAAATTGTTATCTATTTTAATGATATTCTAATCTATAGCAAGCCTATGGACAACCACATCACTCATTTGAAACAAATTTTTGAGGTTCTTAGAAAACGAAAATTAAATATGAATTTGAAGAAGTGTTCTTTTTTTTTTTTTTTTTTGTACTCTAGTGGACTTCCTAGAATGTGTTGTCTCATCTAAGGGAATTTTAACAGATCCTACAAAGTAAATCATATAACTAGGTGGCTGGAGCCTATGAATATCCATGAAGTGCTAAGCCTTCACAATCTTATCATATTCAATATACACTCCATCAAAGGATTGAGGTCCATTATGAAACTTATTATTGATTGCATTCGTAAATGGGGGTTCAAATAGACCAAGTTTGCTTCAAAAGCCTTTTTCTAAAGTCAAGATTAGTATGAAGAAGGCAACAAGGAATAAGTAGGGGGTGGGAATAGATGGAAGTTGTTAGTCAACATGGGCATCATGTTGCTTATCACAATGAAAAGTTTAATAATGCTAAGCAATAGTACTCATGATAAGAATCTGAATACAGTTGTGCAAGCTATGCATTATTGGAGACATTATTTGCCACTATAAGAATTTGTCTTGCTTCCTAAAAATAAAGCTCTAAGATATCTCATTACACAGAAAAGTTCTAAGGCAGCATTCTTACTTTCTTAGTATCAATAATATCGTTTTATCACCCTAAACATAAAATAAGTTATCTAAAAACAAAAATTATCTATGTTTTACCTAAAATATTTATAATATCATCAATTTATAGATATTTTCTCATTTTAGTGATAAAATCTCGCCATAATATCAATTTTGTCATGGTACTAAACAATAAAATCTAGTTAGGTTGTAAAATCCCCCGATGCAAACGTTGTCTTCCTTCCCATCGTTCTAAAAAACCCCTATTTGCCACTACATTGTATTTTGTTTTTACACTAATTACGACAAATTTAAGCAAATATCATTGGTAGATTTAAGGATTTTTCTGAATATTTGGGGAAAAACAAGCAAATTAGAGACTATCCCCAAATCGCTTAATTAAGCAAAATTGATGATATCTGTGTTTGATAATATTTGAGATGATAGATCTTTCAAAAAAAATATTTTTCTTTATTGATTTTTTATTTTTATTTTTTACTTCTATAAAGGGATTATTGGGGAAAAGACTAAATCAATCTCCCCCCAAATGCAACACTCTGAGGCTTTAAATCATGATATTATCAACATGATTACATATTTTGAGCATTGTTTTTCATCCAAATAGTTTTTTTAATTAATCCCTAATGTTTCAATTAATTATTTAATTAAATAAAAATAATAATTTAGAAGATTGTGTTTTTTAATTTCATTTACATCATCTGTTTACTCACATATGTGTAAAGCAAACAGATCTAATTTCAATATATAACTATTTTTTATTATGAATTTATATATAATGAATATGAAAAATTATTAAAAGGTAATTAAGTGCTTAGAAAATTCTAATAAGCTTTGGTTGTACAAGGTTGTATGTTTGTGGATCATTATATGTTTATATTCTAAATATTTACATGTTTTAGATTATTTATAATTTATTTTAATTTTTTAAATAATTATTTTTGAAAAATTATTGAAAAGGAAATTATTTTCTAAAAATTATAAATAGGTTTCTTAATTTTTTTAATGTTTAATGTTCTTTTTAGACATTGTTTGATGCATATCTTGTAAAGATTTTCATATTCAAGAGTGTTCAAGTCTCAAAGGTATTAATGTTGTGTGGACAGGAAAGAAAAAATCAATTTATTTTGATTTGATATATTTCAGGTTTAAATTTGAAAATGTTAATAAACAAGAGCGGCAAGCGGAGTAAAGGCAACTAAGCCTCAAGATTTTGCATAGGAACATGAGAAGTCAATCGCAAGCAATCCATTTAGAGCTAAAAGCAACTATTGCAAGCAAGCTATGAAGTTGGGGGAATCACTAGACTAAAGGAACACTTAGCTTGGAGTAGTTCGAATGTTAGAAGTTGTCCAAAAGTGCCTAAAGAGGTTAAAGCACTTATGAAAGAGGTTATTAAATCTTGTACAAGTAGTAGAAATGTTCGAAAAAAGAAAGATAAGGAGATTGCAACTGATTTAAGTGGTTTGCATTATGATGTTGATGACGATGAGGATGATGATCAAGATGGAGATGAGATGAAGATGAGATCATGGTATCTTATTCTCTATTTATTTTAAGGTGATTTAAGCAGAAAACAGCATCTACTAGAAAATAGAATACCAATAAAAGACACATCGTCCAATATGGCCATTCATTATTAACCTAAAAGTAACCAATGGAAAATGGTAAGCTCTTTTATCGTCTAATCATTTAAGTCCACAGGCATAGGAGAGTTACAATTTATCAAAAACCTAGTTCCATTTTCTAAATCTTCATTTTTTAATATAATGTTAGCATTATTGGCAGTGAGTTATTGAGAGTTGAATCAATTATTAAAGGATACTCACCTATCTTGCATTGCTTTGGATGCCCGAAGTTGGTCCCTTCGTACAACTAAATGCACATGACGTGCATACTTAGTGAGATAAAGAGCTTCCTCTGTTGCTGTATCACCTCCTCCAACCACTGCAAGTACTTTCCCCTTAAAAAGTGGTGATGCTCCATCACAGATTGCACATGCACTTATCCCTCTGCTCCAAAACTCATCTTCACGTGGCAATCTGAGTCGTTTTGCTGTAGCTCCAGTGGCCACAATAATACTGTGGCACTTAACCTGCATTGCAATTTAAGGAACATTAATATGGGCTGTTGAGATAATTAGAATGGTACCACTGATGCAAGTGAACTTATCTATGCATGAAAGTCAAACCAACATGATCGGCGATTTAAGAAAAAAGCAGGGAGAATTGACTGCCAAATCTAGTTAAAAGAAACAGTAAGAAAGCAGGAGGGAATGAATTGAAACCTCATACAGTATTTGTTACTGCCTGTAAGGTACACCCAAGAACAATCTCTAAGAATTGCCTTTCCAGAATATAGACAGACTTCTAACTGAAGAGGTGTTTGAAACCTATTTACCTCAAAATTTATTTTTTCCCATGGATCTAAATGGCCAGAAAAACTTCTCAAGGAAAGAGTGTCGACCTAGTTCTTGTGGCAAAGAAATACCTTTCTCCCATTCGGAATGAGATTGGAAAATCAAAGACATATAGGCCCTGTCTTGTATCATATTGACAGTGGGTAATGATCGATTATTCAAGACATCTGGAAGCTGGTTTCTCCAGAAGACAAACAATAAGTGTTTATTTGACTCACCTTAAACTTCATAGAAAGTACTTCTCGGAAGTTCCATAGGCTTTCTATAGAAGATGTTAAAATTAAAACAAGACAAAATAAAACTTATAAAGGGATTAGGGCTTTCACCAATGAAAATTTTAAAAGGTGAAAGGTTTTTTATTGCATCTCCCCATCCACCTCCATCAACTACAAGCCTTAGCAGTTGTAATTCAAGAAACCTTCGGCCCCATGCACTTGATGTCCCTCTTCATTCTTAGCATGTCTAATAACAACAATCATCACCGACCAGCATCACTCTTTTTGAGGAGTTCTCTAATGTCTTCAACAACCACAAGCAAGCACCGCCTGTCATTCTGCCTTTCCCACACTGTCTATCTCACCAATTCCAATCACATTATCTCACTCTCCATCATCCTTGCCACATGCTCCTTCTGCACCAATTATCTTTAATCAAAAGTTCAAATTAATGATTGTTGTGATCTTCTCCAGGTCACTTGACTCCTCTGTGAAGATGATTTGAAATAACCTTTACTGTTTCACACAAGCAGAGTGACGGAAGAATATACCACCATTGCCCTCTCTTCCTCATTGTTTACAATCAGGACCACTGAATTTATAAATTTTATATATAAATCAAGAAGAATACACCACAAAAATTCAAGATGTTACAACTTGGATCTTACAGTGCAACGGGAGACTTTCTATAATTTTTAAATGCTACCAAATCCTTATTTTTTATTACAGATTAATTTTCTTGTCATAGTTATAGGTTCTGGTCCATTGTTTCCATCGATTTCTCCATTACCACTTTCTACTACATTCCATTGATATTTTTTTTAATTTTATATTGTTGTATGCATCTTTAGATATTTATTCACTACAATAACTCGTGAAATTTTAATTTTATTTTTGTCAGTCTTTAAATTATGTTTCATGTTACAACCTTCACACCTCCTGCCTAGATGGCAACTTTATCGAGGGAATAATATTCTTGAAATAAGCTTAAGACAATAAACAATAATGTAAGTAATCCCAAGCAGGATACGGCGCCATTTGAAGCTTTCAATACTTCAACGTTTACATAGATTACAACTCAAGTTGTCAAATTATTGCAACAAGGGCAAAGAACCAATGAAAAAAATAAATAAAAGATTTTAGTATTAACATGTTGAGCTTGGAAACTAGGGGCTTGATTAGGACATGGGATAGTTTCCAAGCTCAGGCAGGCAACAACATTAGGAACAATTCATTAGAAGACTCTCAAAATTGACATGGGCCACACCGCTGTGTATTCGGTATCCAATACATTCATGAGAAAAATCTAGCCCATGTACCTGAATCGAATGAATTGGATGGCACATATATAACCCATACAGATAAAGAGATGCAGATGTACAAGTAAATGCATAGATGAAAATATATCAAAGACATAAATGTGTGTATGCAAAAAAGGAAAAGGGGAGAGGACTGATTTCAGCTTTCCCATCCTGAGACCCTTTGCATACAGGACCAAAAGTTACAACAATATTAGGTGTACCTCCCCACTGGGTAAACTTCAGCAGATTTTCTGTGCTTTGTCATTTTCAATACGATGGTTAGAATGAGAGACTTTTGGAGGACTCCAGTTCTTATATTTGTGTTGAATTAGGATTCTTTCAGATGAGAGACATTGTAGACAACAAAATTGATTTCTACCCATCTTCCTCTACGTGTTCAAGATATGGTAGCAAATCCGCAATGCAGAATGCAGATTGGACTCCACAAACATTTTATTTCAATTACTTCTTGACATAGGAATTATCTGACCTCGCGTTCGCTGCTTCTTATGGTGAAGGGACTTCTCTTCACATCAATATATTCCACATCTTCCTGGAAAAGCTCTGCTCCCCAACGCTCCGCTTGTCGACGCATTCTAGCCAATGGAATGAGACGAAGACTGTTACCATAGTTCTAAAATACTAGTGAATATAAATAACAGATGGAAAAATGTCAGCATGAAAGGAAAAATCAAGCAAATAACTTTAATTTTTAAGCGGAACTCATTGCAACCTAATCCTTAACAGGTTTACATGAATCATAGTAAATGAGGAACATATGCTACGGACTGTTGTCCTATAGCCTTTTATTACTAATCTGAATCCATGTCTTACTGAGGCTTATCTTAACCTATTAGAGCCATCAAATTGAATCAACTCGCACAAACTGGTGCATTTCATGGTCTCCATTATAGATGGCCACCCCATCTAGTTCATCTTATAGCCTACTAGTGCTTCTATTAGGAAGTGATTGGATAGAAAGTTTTAGAATACCTGAAAACGAAAACTTGGGAAATGATGTTACAGCATGGAGATAAGGTCAACTATAAAGTGAACAAAAAAAAAAAATAGATGAGCTTTTTGAGAGGACTGATGAGTTAATTGGAAGTATAGGTTTTAATGTCAAAGAAGTAGAACTTTTAAGGATAGTTAAATGTCATATCACATGAGAAGGGTTTTGAAAACCTAGATTTGGGAATCATTTGAACCAATTGCTTCCTTAGACTAAAGAATACCAAGAAATCTACTCTCATAACTCACTTACCGGTCCATTAGATCCGGACCACTTATTCCATCAGGAAAGCCAGGGAAATTCTCAACTTCAGTGGTAGTCATCAACTGCCCTCCTGGGACACCGCCAACCTGATAACCTTCAAACACTACAGGCTTTAAATTTGCACGAGCTGCATAAATTGCTGCTGTGTAACCAGCAGGGCCTGAACCTATGATTACTACATTTTCAATACCTGCAGCTTTAAAAGCAAGAGAATCATTTATTTAATTTTGGAACATGGATACTTGAAATGAACAAAAACTGTATCCTTATACATGCATCTGAGCATGCATGATTGCGTCGCTTAGGCGAAAAAAAAATTCCTAGATAAAAATAAATAAATAAATAGACAGAATTACAGCCCAACAAAACTGAAGATGAATTAGCAATGATCTCCAAAAAATAGTGAACAACTGAACTTAATTGTACTCATAAAAAGTGTGAGAACCATAACCACAAGTCAGCCTACAGTATGTAATATCAATAATGTGTATAGTAATCTGAACAGTTGGGATATTTATAAAATGCATAGACTATAAGAGATGAGAATGTACATTGAAAAATAAGATTAATGAGAATGTATATTGAAAAATAAGATAAATGCACTAACCAGTGTTTGCAATTTCACTGAGAGAGGAAATTTCACTAAGCCTATGAAGAGAAATTTTTGCTGATTTCGGAAAAATTATCAATAATTTCGCAGAAACTTTTTGCTAAAATATAAAAAAAATTAAAAAATGAAGAAAAATTAGGAATCTTTCCATAAAACTTTTTAATAAATCATGATAAATCTAATTTTATATTTAGAATAAAAAACATCACTTTAAATTTTAACATATAAAAAGTAAAGGAAACATATCATTGACATAAAACCTGATAAGGTAGAAGTCTAATGTAAAATATTGCTAAATGAGATATTTAGGTCACGCAATGTTTTTCAACACATTCATATAATGTGAATTATAAAAAGAAAACATTATAAAATCATGCTATCACCTATAAATAAATAAAGACAACAATGTTATAGAATAATTTAAACTAGTTACAATAAAATATTTTCAACAAAAAAGACACCATCCTTTTTTACACCCGAACAATTTGTGGGTATTTAAGACTCTAATTATACATGTCTTTTTATGAGTAATTTTATAAATATTTATCTACAATAATTTATGAGAATATCATATGTTTTTAAAACTTTTAAAATAAAAAAAATCACTCAACATCTTTTATTCTTTGAACATATATAAACAAAAAACTTTGTTTACACCATAACAGGGTTCTTTGTGTAGAAAAAAAAATGCATTTTTATAACATATAGTTGCTGATTGATGACAATATGGGTGAAATTGGAACTTTACACCCCCAAACCTCTCCCAATAAATTATTTCGAAGGCTTGTGAAGAGGAAAAAGAATTCCTATGGTACTTTCATAAGTAGATCTATAAGATTTTCAAAAAATGTTGACTTTTCTTTTTACAAAGTAACTCCAATTTAGTCAGAAATGATATTCAATGCTTTAGAGATGGGTTTCAAAACCTAGAACTTGATTTTGAGGGAAATCTGATTACCTAGAATAAACCTACAGTTGGAGAGAGATCAATTTTGAAACCCTAAAATCAAATTTGAGGTGAATCCAAGTTGGTACCGTTAATGAACAACTGCCGTACAGCTTAAATCTATATGAATCGAAGGCTCAAATTTGATTTTTTGAGAGGGAAAACATAAGTAGCAGAGTTAGAAATGGCTTTTGGAAAGCTATATATGGGTTTAAACAAAAACGAGCTGAATTAAGTAGAAAATAGGGCCTTTAGATATGTTTCCTAAGATTTTCAATTTTTCAATGATTTTTCCCTATTTTTAGCTATTTTTCAAAAATTATTCATAATTTCAAAATTTTCTCCTACAAATTCAAAATCTCTACATAATTTCGAAATTTTCACCTAAAATTTTGAAAGTTTCTCCATAATTTCTAAATTTTCTCTTAAAACCCTACATTTTCTTCTTTCCTTAACGAAAATATTGGGATAGAGGGCCAAAACGAAATTATCAACAAAATTTTCGTGGACAATTTTGAAATTGCCAACACTGGCACTAACTACATACATCGGTGAGGTTGGAAGATATAAAAGGACCCTCACAGCAAATGGTAAGGCTCATGAGGAATACGTTCATAGACTAACCAATAGGATTTATAGGACTTAAGAAAATATTACCCTTCTAACATAGCACATGGATGGTCAAAGAGGAAATGTAGAAATCTATCTGGATAGCAAAAGCAAAAGCAATAGGCATCCTAGGATATTTTACTAACCATCACAGAACAATGGATCAAAAAATCAATAGTAACAAGTGCATGAGGTTTCCGCAATTGTTGTCTTAGGAGGGTAAGATGCAAGCAACCTTGGAGAGACTGTTTTTGTAACTTAAACTCGTGCCATGAAGGACATAGGTGAAGAGCCTTACCGTTTATCAAGGAACAATGGATGATTTCTTTTTATGGAAACAAATTGAAAATTTTGCCGACTTCATAACAATGTAGAGGAAAAATTGACCATCCACAACGGGATCTGAGCTTAATCTTCTCTAGTTGAATCCTTACTTGGTTCTTGTCTTTAATTTAATTTAGAGACAAGTCAATAAATATAGGTGAATAAAGTTGAAAGTTATCCACAAGTTTCTTAGTTGTCTTCTTGAAGAACAACATCGGGGCTCTAGCTAATTCCCCTAAAATATCTTTCTCCAAAAGTCAGTCTTTTGCGCGTGCCAATGACACTTCAAGGGACAAGATGGCACATTCTCGAGGCTTCTCTTTCATTTTTGGCAACTCCCTTTCAATGTCCTCTTTGATGATCAGTTGCAGGTCAACAATTTGTGGTTTGTTTACAAACACACTAAGTTGAGGCACATCATTATCCATGCCCACATTGGTTATGCTAGCAATAGCAAGTTGTGTCTGATGAGAGGCTCATCAATATTCCTAATTCAAAGACTCGTCAAAGTAACACTTTGCCACAGTAAGTGGATTTTTGACTGCCACAATCCACTTCTAAACAATGTAATGGAAATATTTAAAAGTATTGATGCAAAGTTGAAAGGACAACCATGTATTTACACAACCAACATTTTCCAAGCAACTATTTACAGGAAGTGAGCAAATCAATGCCATAACATGCAACTTTGGTCAAGAAGCCATCCATGTTAAGATCAAAAGTTGTTTTTTAAATCACATGGAAGCCTTCTTGCTTTGATGCGAAGTTGATAGGACCCCAAGTATCCTATCTTGGAGAAGTAAAGGAGGGATGGGATGGCTGGAAATGGTAGCTGGATTTGGATGTGGAAACAATGAAAGCAAGGATGCAATTTGGTTGTGAAAAGGTGGAAATGGAAGATGGCATGAGGTGAAGTCTCTGTTCAAGCAAAGGACACTCTCCTTCTTCCTGTTCAAGCTGGGAATGCTCTTTAGACACAACTTTGGGCAATATGACTCCCATGATTTAAATAGAGCATCCCTATAGTTCAGACACACTAAATCAAGCCCTATAGTTGAGACATACTAAACAATGAACCAGTTCTGAGCATAATTCACTTAAGGCGATTTTCACCACTGACCAGTGTCATTGGATACATAAAAAGGTTGATTTTGATGCTAATCCTAAGTATGAGGTCTTCATGAATAAAGGTAACTGTTCACTTGCATTCAAAACAGTTTGTGATTCTACTAAAAATGCGTTATGCATACATTCATCTACAAGTGATTTCAACCAATGCCTCACAGGCTTCCTTTGACAATTGGGGTGCCTCAAATATGCTAAGGCTAGCAAAGACCACCACATCATATTTCATAATTTCTATAGGCTTCTTTGCATCATCAATCTTGGGTAGTTGCATGGGTTTCTTTGATTTAACAGTTCAAATGGGAATATCAACCAATCCATTAAATTTCTTGCTTGGTGCATGCTGGTCAGCTTTGAGGACCATATGGCTCACGCCTGTTGTTTTTCTTGGTTAGTGGCCTCTTCGTCATCATACAAACCATGTTACACAATGCACGTAGTGTTGAGCAGCCCTGGATTGCGTTCAACAAGCCCATAAATTTGGACAATCAGGCTTAATCCTTTGAAGAAGCCTCCTCACTAGAGGCAATGAGGCACGCCTGAACCACCAAATCTTCATGGTGAAGATGTGGGCAGTGCAATGAATTATGAAATTGGTTCATCACTCAATGAGCACACAACATTCTTGGATCAGATTCCTCCGAGTTCAGGGCCACCTTCCACAATTGTGTATGTGAAGTAATCTACCACATTCCACAATTGTGTACGTGAAAAGCAATCTTATTAAACCTAAACTAATTCACATTCCTGCGGTTTATATTGATGCGAAGCATGACCTTGAACAACCACCAGATCAGCTCTGACTTATTATTTCAAATAGGACCTTCTTACGGGTAGAAAAAAGAAGGTGATCAAGATAACAGCCATTTCAATGGTGTGAGTTTGTTGTTTGAAAAAGGCAAGATCTTTGTTTTTTGAAAGAAGAAAGATCTACAACCAATCAAAGGACAAAGAATTTGTTCATAAACGGAAACAAGACAGGTGAAAGGAAAGACAAGTGTATTTACATTGGTATTGCTTTCCTTAAAGATAAAGGAAGAAATGTTACACATCAGATTCACCATTTTTAGAACGAATTGTTCTTCCATTTTACTGGTGTTTAATTCGCAAACCATGCACTAAGCACATTCTCTTAACAAGGCACAATTCTTTTGCACATGCTTATGAACATGCATGGTTTGATTTGAAGAGTTTTTGACCACCATTGGTGCCATAATACTTTCGACTAAAGGTCACAAGCGCTAGGAGCACCAACACCAATGATGCTAACATCAAAAAGTTACCACCCTCGACAGGCATAGCCACTTGAACCAGACAGTGCAGAACACGATCAACCCAAACCACCTAGCTAGCTGCCCTTCTACATATTTACATTTCAAGCAACACTGAAACCTTGACTTTTTCCTTGGGGGAAAGTGCTCGCCCCTAAGGATAAGCAGTCAAAAACCGAAGTTTGCTCGGCAATCGCATTCAGTTCTCTAATCTTTTAGAACTAAGAGGGTGATCCTCTATTTATCAGAGGAAATCCATGCACCCATCCATACTCCATACTGGCGCGATGCTCCGCAACACCACGAATTAACCAAGTGAGAAAACTAGCCCAGCGTCAATGACATATGCATTCTGGGCACTGAGAAGATATGGAATAAAAACGGGCACCAAGCACTAGTGTAACACTAGCTTCAGATGAAACGATTCCTCCAGACGCACGCATAAGCACCAATTCGTCCCATCACGTTGGCTAATAAGACAATTCACCCCAGATTGTATATCCAAGTATTCACCATTTCAACCCCACCAGCTTAACAACAAAAATTGCCATCCTATTCTACTTTTAAAACAGCCTCTACGGCTTCTTCAAATTAAAAAACACTAATAAAAAAAACAAATAGAAAGAAAGCGGGAAGACAGGAAATGGAAAGGATTACTGACTAACCTGTGGAGGCAGCAGGTGCATCTTCAGCAGCAGTTACGGCCCGAGACGAGCGAATGGACCGGTGGGACCGTGAAGACGGTGCAAGCATTGAAAGAGGAGTACAGTAGGCGGTGCTCCCGATGAGTACAATATGATTAGCAGCTGGAGCTGCGCACTGGAGACGGGGCTTGGAGAAGCGACGAGGGAGAGGGATGCCGGTAGCGATGCCCATCCGCGCTGCCATTTGCTTCAGACCATACACATATGGCAGCTGCTGCGTCTCCGTTCTCTCTTTATTCCAGGATAGATTTTTTACTCCGCCGGAGCCTCTTGCTTCATAAGCGATCACAAAATCAATTGCTTTAAATGTTAGAAATCTCCGTACAGAATATACAATCGCCGAAACGTTTTAAACGTTTTTTATCGTAGGAAAGGGCGGCTAATATACTGTTGCCAAACCAAGCACAGTCTCATTCTCATCCAAAAGCATTCTTAACGAGTTATAGACTAGAATAGATTTGTAGCTTGATAGACCGGTGTGCGTTTATCGGGCGGCTGATGTAAGAAAACTGTTCATTTTTATCCTTCGTTAATCGTTAATCCAACCTTTATAGGATTGTTTCTCCCGTACCAAACACTGCATTGGGCGAAAGTATCGAGCATTTCTCATTTCTTTATCGTTAAGAGTTGTCGCTATCCCCTAAATCGAAGCCATGACTTCCACAACCCGCACAATGTGCTTGCTACTTTGGATGCATCAGCAACGTAATATATTAGCAATCCACTCTCTTTTATACACATTTTAAAGCTCGCGTGACAGTCTGTTTCATAGACATTTTAAAGCTGATGTGACATATTAAAATTTTAACTATCTTAAAAAAATAATTTTTTTATCATTATTTATATTTGTAATTATTTCTCCTTATTTTTTAATTAAAAGCTTATAATAAGGATGTCATCCTCTTCCACTTTTTTAACATACGCTCTCCATCGTGCATTCTCTTCCTAATACACTGTATCCAAACAGAATTTATACTACATTTATGCAACCATATAAAACGTTTAAAATATGATATTTTATGTTGATGGAAAAAATATCGAAATGAGATACGAGGTAGGCCTCACCAAAGCAAATATTATAAAAACAAAATTTTACTAAAGTATTGATAATGTAGTGCATATTTTTTTATATAAAAAATTTATTTAATTAATTAATATTTATTTTAGATTTTATATGATATATATAGATATATGATTATGTATCACTTATTACCTACATTTTTTTTAATGGTAAAAACATTTTTTACTACAGTTTGCGTTCATGTTGCTTACCTAATATCTCATTTGTATGATTTTTTGCTTCTGCATTAATATTGAAAATCATATTTAAATGTTTATTTCTCTAATTCATGGATCCTACTTTGCCTTAGGTTTCACATAAGGTTGAAAGTTGTAATAGAATGAGGGTGTAATTGCCAACCTTTTATCAATCTTCCATATGAAATTTTACTTCTACCAATCCAAAGAACTTACTTTTTTATTATTTTTAATTATATTTTTAATAAAGAGTCTATTCAATTCTGCTAAAACTTATTAGTTGATTGCTAATAAGCTCCTAAGTTAAAAGTATAGATTGTTTGACACAGCTAAAAATGAATGACTTAAATTGTTAAACTTATTTGAAATAGCTGCCATAAACAGTCAAATAATATCCAAAAGAATAAAATGCCCTTACAAGTCTTAAGCTTAATATATATATAATATTAATTTAAGTAATTATATATAATATTAATTTAAATAATATAAGTAAAATATTCCAGTAAATTGAAAATTTTAAACTTTCAATACAATAAATACATATATAAAATTAAATTGAATTAATTTTAAAAAGAGAAATAATTGAATATTTTATAATTTTTTTAAATAAATGAAACATAATCAAAATGTTCGTGAATCTACAAATCATGAAACATGTCATTGCCAAAAATATATGCAAGGATAACTTTGCAAGGTGAGTAAAATAAAAAATATATAACATGGCAGATATTTAAATAATTATCTAATATATAAATAATTTTTTTAGAAATAGAAGAAAAGTAACTCAAAGGTAGCACATGACTTATTTATCAAAAATACACAAGTGCCATCAAACACGACTTAGTCTTTTAGGCTCCTTTTTTAAGGAAATAAACTATATGCCCTTAAAATAAGCCGAAACAAAGAAGGCCTTCAAAGACCTTTTTGGCTGATGTCATTCCTTCTTTTAAGTGCGCTCTATCTAAACTCACCTATATAGCACCCGTGTGTAGAGGTGTGAATGGGCCGAGTTTGATTCAGATTTAAAGTTGTCTAACCCTAACTCTACATGTAAAATATGTGTCCAACCTTAATCCCTACCCTACTTTTAAAATCTTTGCCCAGCCCTTACCCTAACCCTTCAAGTTTAGTTCGCTTCGGGTTCACATTTTTAATACAAACCAAACATTAGAAGGTAGATAAAAAATCTAGAAATAATTCCTATATAATGTGCAATGAATGCAGACAATTTACTTCAAAATGTTAGAAAGGTGAGTGGTGGCAGCTTCTAATTGATCAATAATCATTGTCACACTATTTGTTAATAAGCTAATAGACATATTTTATCTCAGCTAGGAGTTGACAAATGTGGAGAGATTTCTTAATGCTTCTTTATTGGTGCATTACAACCAAATACACTAAGAATGATTTCCATTTGCAAAATAAAAAAGACCCAAATGAGATATATAGATTCTAGTGCCCTCTTTTAGGATAATAAATAATATCATCTTGACCAAAAGCTAGTACTTATTACCAGGAATACTTCCCCCAAGATAAGCTTGGGTGATGTAAGCTTCTCATTTCGCAAATATGAAAGCAAACTATTACCTAAAAGCATATTTAACCACAAGGATAAAAAAAGAAATTAGAGAGAATAAGATAAAATAGATATAAATTTTTTTTATAAATAATCTTTCTTTTTTAATAATGATCAGGTTTGCGTACTCGAACCCATCATTCAGTCAGGTTTGGGTTGGGCTCTACCTAGTTTGGATTTTTTAAAAAATTTCAGCACCCAACCCTAGTGAAATTCGGGGTGGGATTGGGCTAAACGCAAGCCCATGCACGCCCCTACTCTTATGTAGTGAGCATTGTAAATTTGAAAGCTACAAAATGAATAATTTGAATATAAGTTATCAATTTTCAATTTTCAAGATTACACTTTGTTTGTTAATTCGTCTTACAATTTTATTTGCTTTTTGTCAAGGAGCAAAAAATATTTTTCAACTGCTTAGATTGGGTCCTTAGTATAAAATATGACCATTTCATGTAGCACGCCCAATTGATAACATATGGATGAAAGGTAGTTTTAATTTTATTTTTTTAAGGTAGTTTTAATTTTTTTTTTCTTACCTTATAAAATATGACCATTTCATGTAGCATGCCCTGTTGATAACATATGAATTTTATTTCTTTTTTCTTGCCCCTAGCCGCACACATGGCTCAATGATCACACAACACAAGTAACACCTTGACACCCAGAAATTTCTTTCTATTCTAGAAAAGAAAGGACACCCATAAAGTAATACCAAGCAAGAGATGTTTAAAATAATACCAAGTAATACCAAGCAAGAGATGTTTAAAATAATACCAAGTAATACCTGAGTCTTCCCTTTTTTGTCTACTTGGAGCGCCAAACTAGTGACTACTTATGATCACGGGGCTGATCACTGAGCTAAATCCCAGTCGCTCAATGTCCAAGTAGTGCCTCTCCTTGATGTCATTGTCCTTAATGATGTGTATCTCTAAGAGGACGAGGCTGGCAACAAGGGGCACCTTGGTAGCAGTGAAGGTGTCAAAGTTATCTTGTTGATCCTGCTAGGATTCTTTGGAAGTCCTTTAATTGGCGGTCGACAGGTCCCTCATTAGTGCCCTTACTTACGATAGCTTAAGGGGGGGTGTAAATTAAGCTTCTAAAAACTTTGGTCAAATTAAAGATAATATTGCTAAAATAAGATTGAGAGGGTCAATAGCACCCTTGAATACGAATTTTTATAGTGGTTCAGTTAAAGCTGGGTTCCTACTCTCCTTCTCTAAGTGAGTTACTCTTACTGCACTCAGATTCCGCTAACACTTTGATCAACACACTGATCAAAAGTACACATTAGTTTTTTGAATTCACCAACCCACTCTTATTAACCCAGCAAGTCTTTCTTACTTATTATTTTAAACACTATCACATTGTGCGCCTCTTGCTTTTAATAATATATAATAACAAACTGTACAAAGCAATTACCTCTTGCTTAGGCAAGTTGTACATGATTTAAAGCAAAGCAATAGATGATATAAAATTTAAGAACACAGATTTTAAACTCCTTAAATATTACATAAGATGGAGCTTCAAATGTTGTATCAAAGTTCAACGCTGTTGGAGTTGAAAGCTTGGAAGAAAACTTGAAGTTTTTGTTAATGCTTCATTTTAATTTACTCAATTAACTCTTCCAATGATTTGAATCATCTTTTTATACTCTTGGAAGAGCATTTAGATGTGATTGATTATTTTTGGCAAATTTTTGATCGTTTTAGAGTGTGTTTTTTTTCACTCAACACAATATGCCTTGCGAGCGCACTTCAGATCCCTCTAAAGTTAAACTTCAAACCCTCTGAAGGTTGAGTGTCTTATGAGTTTCCATTGTTGCATTAAATTTCAGAGGTTCTAAAGTTCTCTTTCAGACCTTCTGAACTTTGACTTGGTTTTGAACTTCTTTCCAGCGATGACTTCAAACCATCTGAAGTTAGTCTCTCAATCTCTGAAGTTTCATATGATGACTGACATTTCTAACGACCATATGTTCCCTTTTTGAAGCCTGTGTTTATTATCCATACATCCTTTAAAAGGCTTCCTTATTGCTTAACTAAGTCATGATTTTTTCTTCTGACCTCTAAAGCATGGAATTCTTTCTCTGAACTTACTCTGAAGCTTTTAGACTTAACTTTTAGACCTTCCGACAGCTTCAACATCTTCTATACTTATTTCATTTGACTTCAGTAGTGTCCTAGTGCATCTGAAATCCTTTGAAGCTTGTGTCTATTATCTGAAGCATCCTATGAAGGACTTTCTTGCTTTTAAATTAAGTTCTGATTGTTCCTTTTAACCTTTGAAGCATGGAATTCTTGTTTTGAACTTGTTCTAAAGCTTTTAGACGTAACTTTTGTACTTTCATACTTGACTTTTAGACCTTTTGATGACTTCTACATCTTTTGAACTTATCTCTTGAATTTAGAAGTATTCAAATGCATTTGAAATCCCTTCTCAAGTTCAAAGTTATTATTCTTTGAGCATTTACTAGTTTTTTTCCTTTGAAAACTTAAGTGTGATAAGTTTTAACTTGATATGATCTTGTTTTCGTTATCCATCGCTATGAAATTACTTCCTAGTTGAAATTTACTTGAATTATTCATTTATTTCTGCATCACTTAGGAATGTAACTTGTTAATACCTTAACTTTTCATTCACATGTTTGCTTATTATCAAAACTTAGCTATTAATTCACACTCAGCATCAAAATCAAGTAATTAAAGGGGTTAGACTTAGCATAGAGGACAAAGGTGGATTAGATGTGGAGGAGGATGGTGGAGTTGCTAGGGTGAAGATAATTCTCCACAACCCCGTGTATGATGAAGGTAAACTCATCGTTGAGGTCAACTGCAATATTTCGGTGGAACCTTCCAAGGGGGTTGGGTGGTGGTGAAGAATGTGAGAGGAGAAGGATTGGATGGGAGGGTGTAACGAACTGGAGGCGAAGGTGGGGTTTGGGAGTGGCTGTTGAGGAAGCATGGTGATTAGGGAAGGATTGGATTGATAGTTGGATTGATCTTATCAGCTAGTTGGATAGTGGGGATTGATCTAGTGAGCTGGTTGATGCCTGTTGGTCACCAAGGATGGCGCATGGAGGTAGTTGTTATAATTTCTAGGAAGAAGATGGGGCAATATTGGCATTTTGAATTTTTTTTAAAACTAATGAAGAGGAATATAAGTCAAGTGATGTAGGTATATTTACTATTTTTAAATATTAGAGGTATATTTGCAATACATATAAAATATTTTGGGTATATTTGTAAATAACTATGAATTTTTAAACTCTATTAAATATTATGAAATATCAATAAAGTTTGATGGGCTTTAATAAAGACCATTGATATTTTAATGAGCTTTTATTAAACTCTATTAAAGCCCATTAAAATATTTAAAAATTTAAATAAATATTAATGGACTAGAATAGGCTTTAATTTATTTTAATCAAGTTTGATGAAAAGTTTATTAAAGTTTATTAAACTCTATGAAAACCCATTAAACTCCATTAATTTAGTAAACTTTAATAAAATTTAATATTTTTAATAGAATTATTGCAATATCTTCTCGAGGGTTCAGAATCCATAGATGAAATATTGAATGTTCTTGATCTTTGGCTTTAACCCTTCTTGGAGATGCAACCATTAATCCTATTACAAAATGAGTCTTGTGACCTTAGAGTAATAATAGATATCAAACTATCTCAGGTAGTTATGTTAGCTTCTCCTTATTTTGACAGTTGATAACAATATAGTCTACTAATTTTTGCTTAGTTGGATTAGCTCGATCCATGTTGTTGTACATTTCTTTGGTGATTTGAATATAAGGATATCCTTGGACATTACATAAATACTTGATCCATTTTAGAAATTGTTCAACCAACATCTATTCTTCAGACAGGAAGGTTTTAGTGGTTGTCTTTTTCACCGACTCTTGAACTATTTCATTAACTAACTTGCATTTTTAATTCATGTCTGCAAGTTTTTCTATCAAATTAATTACTTGATATTCTTGTTCTTGAATGGTTCTATCTAATTCTCGAGATTTTTTCTCAACTTATTCAACAAAGTTTCCTATCCCTAAGGCTGCTACAAATGCTTGATGATGAACACATTTTCTCATGCTAAAGTAGACATTTATCATCATCAGATAGAGTAATTCAAATAACTCTTTTGCTACTTGACTTAGGGTTAACTTGCTCATTTATGTAAGGTTCACTTTCAAGGGTTCATTGATTGTAAATCCTTCTAAATCCTTATTAATTTTGGGAATTCCATTATGTTCAATGTGAATCTTAGGTATGGTATTTTTTGAAATACCAAAAAACTATTCATTTCCCTCAATCGAGAAAGTTGAGCTTTTTAGCATGGATTCATGTATAGGAATGCCTCCTTTTGTCTGCTCCTTCCAGCTATCCTCCTTATTCAGAGTTGAGTATTCTAAGCTTTTTCCATTAGCCTTCTCTTATTGGCTAATTTTAGTGTTTTTTGAAACTAAGGGTTTTGTTACTTCTTGTTTAGCTTTTCCTTTAGTATTCCTCTTGTATGGGTGTTGACTAGCATAACGACCTTCTTATTTAGATATCCAGCATTTTAATATTGATTTTGTTGGTTCCTATGGCAATGCTTAACCCAAGATGGGATGGGTGAATTGAGTTTATAAACTTTCTTACTTTATCCTAGTTAATTAAATTCCCTCCTTCCGTGTGTTGTAATGATTTGCTGTGAATATTATTGTAAAGTAAAATGCAAGCAAATAAATCAACCACAAACAGGAGACACAATGTATAGTGGTTCGGGACAACTTCCCTATTCCACTCTTTCAAGAACACACCCCTTGTGTCTTGGGTTCTACTATGCCTTATAGTAAATAAAACTAGTGTGCCACTTCACTCTTCTAGATTCTAACTCTATGGGGCATAAATAAATTAGCAATTGATTGTAAGACACTCTCCAATAATCAAGTTGGTCCTCTTAATTTCAACTCAAGGAGGCATAATAACTAATACCTTTTTCACTCTTCTAGATTCCAGCTCTAGGGGGCATAATACAAATCAACAAGTTATTTGTGAGACATATTCTGATGAGAATGCAAAATGTCATATTTTATTCTCCTAATACTTCATCTTTTGCACCTATTTGATTCCTAAATATACT
>JAYJMB010022965.1:28290-40306 GCA_036873735.1 Pouteria campechiana | reverse complement strand
AAAGTTAGTGCAATCAGGAGTGTTGTTCGAGCAAATAAAGAAGTTATGACGAGTCTAATCTGGTAGACACAAGGTTTTCCATAATTACATGTCTAATCTGGTGTAATGAAAACAACACAATGAATAGTTCATTCCAACCATAAAAATATTTAAGTAAATACAAGAAATTAGTATATAAATGTCTATTTAAATTTTAAATTTATTATGCTCACTAATATTTTATCCTATATTTACTGTAGTAGTTTTCACGGTCAAATATTGACCTATTAATAAATTTAAAACAATTTTCATTTCATGTTAGATAGCCCTAAGGATGCATTTGATAATGCCAAAAAAAGAAGATAAAACTTTTCCGTATTTTTCTCACCTCCTTTTACACATTTTGATGTAATATGACATCTTTATTATTATTATTATTATTATTATTATTATTATTTATATATTCTATATTTATTTACTTTATTTTTAATCATTATACTCTATTATATTAGATTACTCAATTTCCCTCACTTTTTTACTTTTTTTTCTCACCTTTTTTTTCCATTGTGTATTCACACATGCTGGATTTAACAGGAACCCATTTCATAATTGCACGAAGTAGACGAACGGTTGAAATAAATCACATCTACTAAATATATAAAAAATTTCACACATCATATCATGTCACTCATGGCTCATAATTTGCTCGTGATCAGCGGTAGTTGCATCTTTACTCAAGCGTTTGCCAAAAGCAGAGGCCCAAATTAGTTGGGCACAACCGACAACTTGCCAAACCTAACCAACTTTTACAATGAAAATGATCTCAATCTGATTCATGAGTTCTTATCATGAGTTAAAATCGTATTTTGTTTTCAATATTTATATTAATTTTCTTTAATGTTTTTTCTAGTAAAATTTAAAAATATTACATTAAAAAACTTTAAAAAATCATAATAAGCATTAGATGACTTTTCGTTATAAACACACTAATTCATACATATATTTACATATTTATATTGACAGTCATCTATTTTAACTAAAATTTCATCGTATCTATAGACATTAATGATTATAATTCAAAATTTATTAATTAAAATAAATTCCAATTGTTAACTTGAATTTGATTCGATCCGAATCTTGAAAATAGGATTAAGATAAAAGTTGGTTTGACATCAAATCAAAGCAATCCTACCCAGTAAACCCAACCCAGTTTTATGTAAGAACGAACAAACCATCCCAAGAACATTTTTTTGGATTGGTGCTGCCGGCAAATGTAGACTGAAGCATTTAGATTGGTAGGGTACCCACCTGCATCTAGAAATTGGGTGTGTGTAGTTGAGGGGTGTGGGTACCCAAACCAACGTGACCTGCATTTATTTAAAAATAAAATAAAATAAAAGTATACTGGCCTAAACCAGCTAACCTTAAGCGTCCCTACCATCTCACAGACACGGAAACTTCCACAAATTTCAAACCAAATGTGCTAACAGGTTTAGCAGAATCCTTGGTGAATACTCTGCACAAAGGTTTAATCTCTAGAGCAGTATTGTATATACCATCATCGTTTGATGCAAATATCAGTGGTTTTTTTTTTTTTTTTTTTTTCTAGAACACAGGATTCATAATTTCTGATCCATTGCCGCCGTAAATTTTAAAGGTATGTCCTAAGTAGTAGTGTTTCCTTGGTTGCATTTGATGGATGAACCACCTCTTAACAACCTGGATGACACAATGGACAGCTTAGCTCTGCAAAATCATAAACAAATCTCTTTGAATTTGATATATCTCTTTCTTAGGTTATATTGCAACAGAATTTGCAACCATCTCCCTCTATGCTTTCAATTTTTTTAATCCGTTAGGCATTATTTCTTTTAATCTGTTGGGCATAAAATATGTCTCATGATCTCGCATTATCTAGGTCAGGTGGGATGCGCTGGTAGATAAGTCTCGCACAGTCTCTTAACCCTTAAGACATGTTTTGAAAAATCGTGCCGGCACATTCTATCTACAACTGGAGCGAGAGCGAATCTTGCAAGAGTGACCCTGAGTAGGCCTTGTTCTACACAATCTGAGCGAAGTTTTCTAATTTCTTCGTGACATGGCATCTAAGTGTTTGTTCCATGTCATTGAGAAACCTCAGTAGCCATCTTTCATACAGTTTGAACTTTGAACAGATTGACCATCCTTTCTTAATTTTAGTACATTATTTTCGGCAGTGTTTCATCTTCTCCAATTGTTGTTACAATAACCTGTGTTTGACTATTTCTACCAAGTAGAATTAATCCAATTTTGACCCAAAATTGAACCAACCTACAGAGAATAAGATATGATTTTTAGAATATATAATTAGAGTAGGGTCGACTTCAACCCGGTACTACCTTACCGGAGTTACATCCCTATGACAACTTCTACCATAGATGGTGCCAGAGGATGATTTTAGGTTTTGCCCGTAGAGGGAGCCTCGAGCTCCATTTGCTCCTCGCAGGTAAGTCAAAACCTACTAGAATTACCTTAGACAAATCAGGCGGAATTCAACTTTCATCAGCCTCGCATAATTTTCTTTAAAATAAGATTAAAAGAAAAAAAAAACATTTTAATATATGTTCTTCCAAAGGGGACCGAAAAAAGTTTATCGTTTCCTCACAAATTGTCGAGGCCCAAGACAATCTTTGATAGTTGAAGATCACCCTTCTCCAAAGGAAAAGCCTAAGCTTTACAAATCATTGTGATTTAGGTTGGATTCCCAAGCCACACGCCCCTGCAACAGAACAAATGGCCGATCGAGGTCTTTGCCCCGCAGAAGTAGCAGAAAGACTGCTTGCATCTGCAGAATTACCAAGCCCAAAAAATTCCAATAAAAAAATTGTTTTAATTTTGTGTTGGCCCCTCATTCCAACACAAAAAGAAAAAAAAAGAAAAAAAAAAGAGTAAATATGAACATGTGAGAGAGGCAGATGAAACTCGAGAATCATGACTCGAAATGAAGAAAAGATCAAAATACCTGCAAGTAATCATCCTGCATCCAGAGACGAGCTCTACGCACGTGTTACACCTGGGACACGTCTGCCACATCTTCTTCTCCGCCAGAAGCCCGAAAAGCACATCGTTGCGATCTCGTTTCACGTCTGATTTTCCGCACCTATATCCGGCATGCCACGGCACCAGGCACTTGAAGCAGAAGAGCTTCTTGCATTTTGGGCACCTGGCCTTGGTCAAATCGCCCCTTTCGCATTCGTTCAGCACCAGCTCGGAGCAGCCCTTGTTGGGGCAGTAGGCCTTTTGCTTGCTGCTGAGAGACGACTCGCAGAGAGCGTCGCACCAGCGATTGAAAGTCTCGGCGGCGATGAATGGCCGGCACCAAAGAGGGTCCAAGAGCTTCTTGCAGCCGACGTGAGGGCACGTCACATCGGAAGTGTTGTCTTGGACCTTGGAGTCAATGTACTGGGAAATACACTCACAGCACAGGGCATGGCTGCATCTCTTGCTGTTCTTAAACTTTTGACTTGGGGCCCTCGACTCCATGCAAATCTCGCATGTGAAGGGCTGGGGTTGAGGCTGCTGGTGCTTTCTAGCAGAGTTTCCCATCGCTTTTGCATGAATGAGGGAGATTTGGGTCCTGCTATTAAAAGTTCCGCTAAGTCGTATCCTCAATGTGATCTGAAATTGTGCTCTTCGGTTTGGATGCATTAATTAGCAGCAAGCGAAGAGCTATGCTTCTACGCCACGATCGATCCAGATGATACCTCATTTAAGACGAATATCTTCTATACTAGCTAGCCATATATCATCTGTATTTATAACCCAAATCTAAGTTTATGATTCTCCAGCTAAGACTATCTTTTAATATTTCAAAAATTTTTACAGGGTTCAGATTAATGATTCAAGGCAACATATTGCATTAGTTACCCTTCGACTGTAGTGGTACTGCTTGCAGCTTTGGCCTCGGTTGTAACAACCATCCCTTTAAAATCGGAGAAGGAAAAAGCAATGACCTTTATTATGCACGTAAACTGCTAGTTTTAGCAGCGAATGCGGTTCTCGGTTCGCTCATGAGAATTGTGAATCAAGAATCGGAGCAATTTGAGTTTTGTCAAAACAAACCTGAGCCTTCAAGACGTCCATTTTTTGTTGCTAAGGTTAGGTAATTTGAAAATTATGTTAGATTAGGTCAACAAAGCTGCAATTCAATTAACCCAACTTGGCCTGTTTTTAATAGTTCAAAAAAAATATTATTTATTCTTGAACCATCTTCTATTATTCAAAATAAAGGGGCACAACTTAAAAAAAACAACTGCATCTTAAATCTGTTATTTTGAAAGGAATATGTTAGGATAAATTACCCCTCTTTTGTGTCAATAGAATATGCAATCACACCCCTCAATATGAAGTAAAAAATCATGTGAATTAGTTTAATAAAAAACTTTCACTATAGAATAATAGGATTACAAAAATATATTCCCCCCTAATGAAAACTAGAGGATTTTATTAATACCATAAAATGAATTTTAACAAACTCAATAAAAATAATAATAAGAATGGATCTCATTAGGCAGAACTAGAAAAATTAACTCAAAGGAGGTTGAAAATTTCTATTATAAATTACTTGCTTAATGAATTGAAGGATAAATAACATCAATCAAAATCTTTCTCCAAACTGCTAGGACGTTGATTAGAGAAATAAAAACCAAAACTGAAAACAAAACTACAAGTCCAAAACCACGAGGAAAATGAGTATTTTCCTTTTCAGTTTTGCTTATGTGCATAGTGCATTGAGTGTGTACATGGGCCCCACCTCTACATTGGAGGAATGCTAAACAAATCTCCTCCTTTTGACTACTTGAAAGGGCTCCATGATACCTTCTATATCTTTGCATGTTATCAGTTTCTCACTGGTTACTATCATTGCCATCATATCTGATCCATTGTCATTAATGTGGATTTTTTCAAGCTGTAGCAACTTCATTTCTAGGACATTCCGAATTCAATGATATTAAATTTGGATATATTTAGATCTTGAATGAAACACAAGATATTTGCTAAGATGGATAGAACTTTGACTATCTTAGTGTAAAATATCCTTCTCTTGCTTCATACTTAATTCTTTGAAAAACTTTTTCATAAATGATAATTTCTTGCTTGCTTCTCTAATGGCAATGTACTCTACCTTAGTAGTGGATGATGCAATACACTTCTGTAATTAGACTGACATGATACTGCTCCTCCTACAAATGTCAACAAATATCCTGAAGTAAACTTTTTTAGAGTTAACATTTTTGGCCTAATTTGTATTTGTAAATGCCTCAAGCATAGGTTTATTGGTACCAAAATATAAATAAATTCTAAACGCACTTCAAAGATACTTGAGATCTATTTTATTGATTCTCAATGCTCTTTACCAAGACTTGAGAAAAATTGACTTATCACACTAACTGCATAGGCAATATCTAGCCTTATACATACCATCGCAAACATCAAACTACCTATGACAGATGCACAAGGCACATTTTTCATCTCTTCTTTCTTTTCTTCACTTGTAAGACATTATTAAAAAGCTCAAGTTAAAGTGACCCACAAGTGGAGAACAAATGGGTTTCGCCTTGCTCATATTAAACCTTTCAAACACCTCTTTGATGTATCTCTCCTAAGATAATGATAGCTTTCCATTCTTCCTATCATGAATAATCTTCATGCCAAGGACTTTAAGATAATCAAAGCTTTCCATTCTTCCTATCACAAATAATCTTCATGTCCAAGATTTGACTAACCAACCCCAAATTCTTCATAGCAAAAGATTCACATAATTGCTTTTTCAACCTTTCAATCTTACTAGCATCATGACCAAAAATCAACATATTATTCACATAAAATAAGAGGGTAATAAAATCATTAGCTGAAAATTTTCTCACAAATATACAAGAGTGTTGCGGATTTTTCCTTAATACAAGTGCACATGTCGCAAACAAGTAATAAAAAGTAAGTGAGATATCGTTCCTACGAGGACTATGTTCATCAAGTACCAAATTACTCTAACTCTTAATTTTGCTTGAAGAATTGAAGTGTGATAAGTGAATGTAAAGACGTAATTAGAAAAGATCTAAATTAATGACCTTGACAATGATATGGATTCTAGAAATAATAATAAAGATAATGATTTAAAATATCTAGGGGTGTCCTATTTCACCAGATAAATCACATTTAGTTTCGTTAATTTTAACAATCAATGTTTGTTCTTATGTTGACAACGAGTTTCTCTTAATTAATTGATATTCTTTCTCAAGTCATAACAACATATCTCAATTGGCTAATTTCCTATATCTCTGTAAAAATCCAACTAATTAAGATGCATTAAGATCAAGAAACTCATAACATTGCATAAGCTTCATGGATATCTCTATCATCATGACAATCTTATGGTGCTTAATCGTGGTCTAATTTGATTATCGCTTCTCAACCTCAAATCAAATCACAAATCATGTTAAAATGCTAGCATTCTTTTACAAGCATTAAGATTGGATTAAACATTCAACATAAATAATGAACAACCAAAGAAATGCATTAAACATAATGAAACTAAATATTCATTATCTGGCTACATCGTTCCCCTAGATTAAATTGCTTAGCTCATAATGGAATCAAGGAAAATACTACATAGTGTTTTAAACATGATTAATAAAGGAAAATAATTGAAAAAGCACAAAAAAAGATGAAGAATTAGGCTTCTCCACATAGTGTTCTTTGCCCTTTGTTCTCTTGTCAGCTCTCTTTCCTTTTACAATAAGATTTCACCTTCAATCTTGTGTAGTTGCCTCTCAAACTTGTTTCTCCACATCTAAACCTTGCTAAAGAGCCCCCCAAAACTTTCCCTCACTTCATTTTTATATCCCCCTCCATTAGGGTTCAGCATTTGCACAAGTCAAGCAAGATCCAGAAATTCAGGATTTCTGTCTCCAACATATTACCACAGTAAGGACTCTCTGCCACATGAACATTTCAAGTTTCAGGTTCCTTACCGCGACATGGGATTACCTTATCGTGGAATGAGAATGCCTTGCCATGACATGATGTTACTGACTAAAAAATCATTTTTGCAATTTCTTCCTTGTTGCGACAAGGAAAGCCTTGCCACGATATGATGTACAGTCTATGTTTTCTGGCCAGTATTTTCTGTACTCCTTCACTTTATTCCGTTTCTTCTTTCCTTGTTATTGATTTTCTAAGTTTCCATCATATTTCCTACCCCCATGTCCCTTCAAGTGAATACAAATAAAAATACTTTAAATCAACTAAACACAACTCAAAAATGACCCAAAAGTTAGTTTAAAAAGACAGTGTAAGTGAATAAAATTCACTTATCAAAGAGTCAGAAGTAGTCCTACCATATCTACGCTATCTCATAAAAATTAAAATTTCTTATACCACTGCCTTAATGCTTATTTCAATCTATATAATATAAACTCTTTTTCAACTCGTACACTAGATTCTCTTCGTCTTTGACTTTGAAACTTAGAGGTTGCTCTATATAAACTTCCTCCTCTGAGTCACCATGGTGAAAAGCAATTTTTATATTAAGTTGCTCAATTTCTAAATTCATATTACTTGCTAGCCTCAGAATAACTTTAACAGAATTCATCTTCACTAAAGGTAAGAAAATATCAGAGTAGTCAATACCATTTTTTGACCAAATTCCTTTACAATGAGTCATGCCTTATACTTTGGTTGTAAGTTATTTTCTTCTATTTTCAAACTGAAGATTCACATATTCTTTAATGCTTTCTTACTTGTAAGTAACTTCACTTGCTCATAGGTGTGGTTCTAATGTAATTAACTCATCTCTTCTTATATGACTTTCATTCACTTATTTTTCTACTCATAAGACATTGCTTATTAGTAATTTTATGATTCACCTTCAATAGCTAGTATCACATCATTTGGAGGATACCCGTTAGAAGGATGACATTGTCTTGTAAACCTTCTTAATTGAAGCTATATTAATAGTTTTGAAGAGGCTTGCCCAACTTGGTGATTTGGTATATTATCAACTACAACAACATTATAATGATCTTTTTATACATCTCCCTCATTTTTAGCATGCAACATGGGTGACAGACAACTTTGGCTTCTCTATCTTCTCAAAATCTTAAATGGTCTGATCTTCAAAGAATACTACATTTTTGCTTTTCATGACTTTTTTGTTAGCTAGATCTTACAACCTATAACGAAATTCATCATGTGCAAAACCTAGAATGATACACTCCTTAGCTTTACTATCAAGCTTGGATGTCTTATCTTTAGAAAATGAACAAAAGATCTATAGCTAAATACTTGTTAAGTGCTCATAAGAAATATCTTTTCTTCTCTAAACATTTTTCGATATCTAATAATTTAAGGTAGTTGAAGAAGAAAGTTTAATTAAATCTACTGCAGTTCTCATTGCCTCATCCCAAAAGGACTTTAGCAATATTGCATGAAAGAGCATACATCTAATTCTCTCACAAATTATTCTGTTCATTCTCTCTGCTATCTCATTTTGTTGAGATATTTTAAGAATTGTCTTCTCAAGCTTGATACCTTCTTCACTATAGTATATTTCAAAAAGATTTTTGTACTCACCACTGTTATTTGCACAAACACATTTCAATTGCCTTCTAGTTTCTCTTTCAATACTATCATGAAATTGTTTGAATCTTGCGAATACTTTATCTTTATATTTCAAAGCATAAGCCCACACTTTTCTAGAATGGTCATCAATAAAAGTAACACAATATAATACACCATCAAGAGTTTTATCACTCATAGAGTAAACATCAATATGAACCAAACCAAGAATATCATTCCTTTTATGCGAAGGAGATCAGCGAAATGAAACTCTATATTGCTTTCTAGCTAAACATTCAATGCAAAGTTTTAATGGCATAGCTTTAAGCAAAAGTTGCTTCTTAGCAAAAATCTCAAGTCTCTTCTTGTTTATGTGACCAAGTCTTTTATGTCATAACTCTGAAAAGGATTTATACTCAACTATATTCATTTCTCCCTTCACTAACTTTGTAAAAGTTCTGCAAAGTATGTGTCTTCTTCCCTTTAGCCAAAATAAGAGAACCTTTTATAAGTTTTCATTTCCCACCGCTAAAGTGATGATGATACTCATCATTGTCTAATTGTCCTACAAAGATCAGATTAAAACATAATTCTAGAATATGCTTAACATTTTTCAATAGCAGTTTGCATCCCATATTAGTTTCTAGCCAAACATCACTAAGGTCTTTAATTTTGCATTTGGCATCATTTTTTATTTTTACATAACCAAGATTATTACTAGCGTAAGATTATGAGAGCTCTTTACATAGATTAACATATAAAGAAGTTATAGAATAAATTATCCATGCAACCACATCATTGGCTAGACAACGAATATCATCAGCAATAACCAGATCATCTTCAAGAACAATTGATACTTTCTCTTTATCTTCATTTTTCTCTGCCATCTTCATCTCTTTTTCAGATTTCTGTATTCTCTAATTATATGTCCTAGCTTATTATAATACTTGCACTTTATTCCACTTCTTAACTTTGATCTTTCTTTTGACTTGTCACAATTTCCGCTGAGCTTATCATTGTTGTTGTTATTGTAGCTAAAATACTTGTGTTGACTTTTCCCTCACTTTTTTGTAATAAGCGCATTTGCATTAGATGGTGTGCCTTATTCTATCCTTTGTGCTTCTTCATTGAACATGTTGTCTTTTACTATATTTATATTTATGACACCATAAAGAGCAGAATTATTAAGAGATGCTGCCAAGGTTTTCCATATGTCTAGCAAAGAACTCATTAAAAATAATGCCTACATTTCATCATCAAAAGTTATTTTCATATTGAATAATTTATTTAATACTTCCTGAATGTTAATGAGATATTCTGCAACATTCTATCCATCTTTATATTTCATATTCATAAGCCTCCTAATTAGAAATGGTTTATTTTGTGCTGACTTGCATTCATATAGGCCTTCTAATTTTTTCTAAAACTTGTATGCATCAACATCCTTTGCAATATATTGAAAAACACTTTGATCAAGCCCTTATTTGATATGCCCGATGACTTTATATTCAGTAAGTCCCAAGCATCTTCAATTTTATTTGTTGGTTTTATTCCTTTCAATTTAATAGGTTAATAAAACTCTTTACAATATAAAATATCTTTCATCCTTGTTTTCATGTTGAATAATCCGATGTTGTGAATTTAAGTATCGAGAATGATGTTTTTTCCATTTAATCTACACAAGAAATCACTTAATAACGAATCGAAGCTTTAATACCACTTATTTAAATAAATTATCCATCTTTGTGTAAATCAAATAGGTAACTACAAATTTCAAGCAACAGTCAAAATCTTTCGCCAAACGGTTAGAACGTTGCTTGGAGAAGAAAAAAACCAAAATCAAAAGCCAAAATGGAAAACTATACCGCACACCCAAAACCATGAGTAAAAGGGGTGGGGTTTGCTTATGCGCATAGCGCATGGGGTGCGTACCTCCACTTTGGTGTAACGCCCAAACACAATATATCACACTAGCTCTCTCTCCAACCTGCTGCCTCTCAACAATAATATGTCAAAATATATCTTTTATAAACATATTTATTATAATGGATTGATATAGTAACTAAATTTAAGTGTGTAAATATAAAAATATCAACCCGAACTGACAGCTTGAACCTAAGCCGAATTCAACACAAATTTTAAAAGTTTTGATGGTTTGATTGACCTCAACCCCACTGAACGTATAAATAAGGTTAGGGCTGAGTTGAACTTAACCCGGTGTAACCCAATCCAATAATTCCAATTTGCACCCGACCAGCTTATGCTTGTGTCAGGCAGTCATCCCGTCGGGTTTTGACTCGACCTTTCCATGTGGAAAGAGGAGTGGGTCCACATTCGACGGGGAATCCTGAATTAGCAACTGTCAAAGTCTGCCAATTGTTAGTATTGCCGTCCAACGATTCTGGCAGGTCACTTTACCTGCGTAGTCTAAGGCAAGGCACGACTTCGACACCATCTGGTCCGCGTCGAAATAATTCCTATATCAACCGTCCATCGCCACTGACTGGGCCCAAACGAGAGCATTCCCATGATCAGAACTGTCCACATCTTAAAATTGCCTATGTAATCACTTGAATACCGATATTCACGTTTTCAAATTCCTAATTATCATTCGGATATTTTCCACCTACTTCATGTGGGTGGTAACAGCCTATAAATAGTTTCTGTTCCGCTGATGAATGCGTAGCCCGCATAGTAGTGCTAGGAATAGATGGAGGGTGGGTTTCGCTTTCATCGACAGACTAGGAAGGGTGGTAAAATTCGAATAAAAGATTTCATCTTGGTGGGATGGAGGGATTGTAGGGAGAGACAGATGAGTGTATTTTATTGCCAAAAAATCAAATTTACATTGTAATGACTTACAAACAATGCATCCAAATGTCTAAATTCACTCGTACAAATCTCGCGTGCAGGATCCCCACGCACATCACTCTCCAGAGTTTCTAAACGATGCTGCAATGTTGTTTCTAACGGGGCCAAATTGACTGATACCAGGAAGATGATAGGGCGTTCATTCACAGGACTGACTGAGATGGGTTGAAGTCTTTACTTTTTTTTGAAGCCTATAGATAAGTCTCTAGTTGATGGTGGACGCCAATGCTCCCCTACCATACACTCATTCAAACCATGGTTTTTTTAGGCGCGTCAGCCCATTTCAACCTCTGACATCTGTAGTGATTGGCCAACCATAATGAAGAGAGTAGAGGGAATCATAGGTCGCGCATTGACTAAAGGGATAGATGAGGCAGCGCCACATGCAGGAAATTTCATTATAAAAAAAAAAAAAATTCACCATTCTAGAATTTCAAAGGGAAAAGCTATGCCCCTCTCAATGCGTTAGTGGCAGTGATTCCACGCGTGCGATTTGTTTTCTCTCGAGTCGTTTCCATTTCACCGGATCTTCAAATTAACCTTCCGGTAAAATAACTGGAAAATTCTTCTA
>JAYJMB010022965.1:4334-28190 GCA_036873735.1 Pouteria campechiana | reverse complement strand
TAGTCCCTTTGATTAGAACCAAATAATGAAATAGCCCTAGCTAGCTTCATGGTATGAACGGGGCATCCTGCACTTGCTAAGAGAGCTTTAGATGGACACTGACAGCATATATATTAAACTTTCAACAGGCCTATCATTATTACTTTTGATATTGCTGACCACTTTGTTGGGATAAGCATCAACACCGATAATGAATCCATAGCAAAAGTGCCCCAATACATGCTTGAAAATTTTCAAAAAAAAGAAAGAAAATAAAATTGGAAAAAAAATTATCCGAAAAAGAAAAAAAGGTAAGAATAAATATTTTTTTTAATTAAGAAAGTAGGAGATGATGACTAAAAATTCAGATAATAAAAATAAAATTTCTAATATACCTAAATTTCAAGCGAATTAAAACAGGATGGGTAAAAAAAAAAATTTCCGTAGCTCTTTTAAAAATTCCTCTCTGATAGATTTAGCGTCGTAGATAAAACGTAAAGTCGAAATTTTTCCCTTGGGTGGATCAAAATAAATGAATTGTAAAAGGGATCCATCAATCCAATCCAATCCATCCTTGTACAACTCCCTCCCAATCCATCCGTCCATGCGAAATGGAAATCTACAAGGCAGATCAAGCATGGGCAAACAACCTTCCTAGTAAGTCGCACATATTTGCATCCTAGAATCTAGCGTGTTACATTTGCGTAGCAGAATTTGTTTATGAGTCAATAAAAAAAATTAAAATCAAAATTAAACAAATAAAAATTAAAAGTTCCAGTCCAGCCCCTAAAGATAAGATGCACTACTAAATGCCATATTTCCTTATCAGAGATGGATAATCCATATTGCCATCATGGCCTTCCATGCGCAGCAGAGACGAGCGAGTCCCCTGGCATAAAGATGGACAGAAGCAAACACGCGGGATGTTGGCATTTCTTTTTCTTTCTTTTTTTTTTTTTCTCTCTTTTTAGGACTAAAAATAGTATACAAACCAGCACCCCTGGAAATGGGGGGCCTCTCTTATGCATTTGCATTCAATAAAGGCTAAAGGATGAGTACAAAAATTATAAAAGAAAAATAAGAAAGATTACATGGGGGCTGCAGAAGCATGCTCACGAGTAACCATTACCCGTTTTCTGTGATTTCTTTCGGAAACTAGTTAGACTGCAGTGCGGGCAAATATACTCCAGCCCATCCGTCTTTGCGTAGTCCTGTTGTAAACATACACAAAATCAGTAAGCTAGCCATGTCATAAAATTTTTTCATATCCTTGGCCTTCTTTGACCCCACCAAGATGGAATCGACTTAGTCCCAAGCAATCAAATGATGAATGACAAAATAATAAAAGATTGCTTTCATGCAACCTGTGTGGACTGGGCCATAGAGTTCAGATAAATTTCACTGATTATCACAGAATAGGTGAAAGATCATTTAGTTTAACATGCAATTTACTGATTTGTGGATCATCTGAGATACAGGCAGAATCCAAAATAAGATACCATTTACTAGAAGGCACTGAATGCCACAAAATCCAAGCTAATCTGATCCTGCTTAAGCAGTATTTAGGTATTTCATATGACAGAGAGATAACGAGAACAGAAATCAAGTACCTTGAATGCACCAAGTCCCTGTCGTCTATCACAACCGAAGTGGGCCCACTCTCCGCATATACCGCAATTCACCCAGTCACCAGCAGCGCTACTGTTCACCAGTACCAGCCTCCCAATTGTCAATAACAAGTCTGTATCAAGGACAGAGAATATGAAAACAGTATTTTATATGAAATTCGGACCTATGGCAAAGTAGGCAGCACTCTCCATCCACATCATCATGCGCTAACTCATACTCCAAGAGGTACGTTTCATAGTGCCTCTTCAGTGTATTGCCCACACCCTGCAGTTATAAGAAGAAAAATCAGACAAAACGTATCATAAAAAATGGCCATAGAATGTGCTTTAGGCTGTCTTCGATAGGAAAATTCATTAGTGATTCCATTCTAGTCGAATAATCATTTGATATGTTTGATATGTTATTTAGGATGGTTAGGTTGCACCAAAAAATAACAGCCTCAGGTGGATAATGGAATTTTGTCTGAGGGAAACAACTGCCAAATCCCATCAAGGATTGATTTCTTTTACAAACTTCAAGCATTTGATGGATAATGTTTTCAAGCAGGCCAAGATGGGAAAAAGAGTAGCAGATCCAAGTATTCAACCACTCAAAAGTCAGATTACAGAAATGTTCGTGATTTAGTACAGAGTGAAACATGATGGGAACCCCCCCTCAGGTTAAAACAGGAAATTAGATAGGAAAATGTACGGTATCCAAAAAAAATACAAGAGGACCCGCCTTAGCAAGAAAGAAGGATGTGTATGTGAAAACCAAAGAGAACGTGACTTTTTACTATGACATCATCCACTGTTCAATCAGGATTAGGCAGCCCATCAACAAGATGTTCCTAAAACCCCTTTGATTGAACTTTGAAGTTTGTGCTCAACAAAGAACTTACAGTCATTTTGTTGGCCATTGTGTGGTTGCGCATCTTTGAGAAAACCTGTCCTTTCCAATTGATGCCATTCCCAACATGAAACCCCCCACGGGAAACCACCTGAAGTGGAAGACTCACACTGATTATGGCCCTTGCATTGGTGAGAGAAGGTACTTAAAAACAAGTAGCAGAATCCAGTTCCATCAGGCAATCATTCTAGTAAAGAAGAATGACAAACAGTTTACCTCTCTGTAAAGATTGTAGAGGTCCAGACGCTTTGCATTCAGTATGGCATCTGGGAATTCCACCAGCCCACCTTGAGGAATAAGCCGGCTATGGCCACGTAGAATAAGAAACTGCATAACATCCCTCAAAAATTCCTCCTGCAACAGAAACACAACATAAAGAAAGGACATGGATAAAAATGTTACGCAGATGAAAATCTTTGTCCAAAACCTCAGAAGAAAAATATTTGATAATTTCATTAAAATATACTTGAAAAAGGAAATGAGTTTGATGAGATGCCCAGACGAGAGCAGATTCAGACTCAGGAAACAATGTAACTCAATCATTTGAATCACCAAGATGAGTCTCAAACTTCATATAAGACTAGATGATAAATGGTCTCCTTAACAACAATAAAGTTTCCAAAAAAGAAGTGATTTTCCTAAATTTTCTTTTAATAACTTTAATGAGTTGAACCATCAATTATATTAGACCTAAATGAGGCACAAAATATGCATAGATTTATAGTTAGCCCACTGAAATGTTTGTCACGCACCATCCCACAAGAGTTTGTACCATGCCTAACACACTCAATATAAACCAGTCAAAATGATCAAAGATCCCTGTACAACTATGAACATAAGGAATCAAACTGATCAAGCAGGTACAGAATTACTGTGGATTGTTTAGTTTTAGGACAATAAAGAAGGTATCCAACCTAAAGTGCAGATCCTACAAAATGCTAACAGATCCACTTACTTCCGAGCAAACTTGGATTGGACTTCGACCACATCCATGTTTCTTCAGTGGCAGCGGATTCAAAGAGATAATCTGCTGAGCCTGGAAAGAGCTCGATGTTGATTTTCGATGCGCATTGGGAGGTGGGGGCACATGATTGTGCTTTGCAGAGGGAGCACTTGGTAAGCTAGCCTTTGCTTGACTTGCATCATATCCGTTAGCCTCCGGGATTCCCATAAATGGTAGCATCTTGTGCTGCCGCACATGGGGAACAGGCCTCATGGCAGCAACCTTCAACTTCTGTCTGACTGGCACCAAAGGCACACTGGCATTCTCTGCTAAAGCAGTTTCTTTTATGTCCTCTTGATCAACTTTTGGTACTTTTTCTCCATTCTCATCCAACATACCAGGTCTTGTTTCCTGGCCTAGTTCTGGCCTTTTCCTGCTGGGAGCTGGTGGTGTAAACCAGTATGGCAGACTACAGGGAACAGAATCTTTCACATACGGTTCCTTCACTTGCCCATTACAAAAGAAAAGAAGGCGTTCTGCATCCTCTTTCTCAAAGGCAGCAACAGTCAGTCCCTGAATACTGGCAATACCAAGTGTGACCAGGCTCCGATAGGAGACTTCAGGGGCAAGCTGCCTCAAAACCTGTAATAGAGAGAAGCAATGGCACAAGTTTATTACTCCCTGTGGTTGCAGCGAATGCCAGAAGTGTAACCAATTCTAGGGAGTTGAAAATGCTTAAGTTAATCAACACATTGAATTTAAAATCAAGCAAAAGGGATTAGCTTGGAACATCAATGATGCTTGCTATAGGTATTGAATCAAGCATTTGCTTGATCCAACAAATTACAGAAGGGCTAATCTTTTAGACATTCAAGTCAAGTGGAATGCAAGAAAAATCAATTCAATCTGGTCCATTGTAGATGTTGGTTTGCAAGACAGATCAGAGGGAGATGTCAAAACAATAGTGCCACCCACCAAATCAAAGTTTAGGCTTCAAAAAGGTATGCCTTGCCATCACCATTTGTGGGTCAAATATACACAATAAGCATGGCAAAATTCCTTGTCCATCATCCCACAAGAAAATAGACAAGCAAAATGAAAAAAGAAGGAAGAGGTGGAGGAGGGAAAGGGGGAGGAGCTGAAGGGGGGGAAAGCATAAAAATGTACAGAAAAATAATTTGTCAGGACAGAGACCTGTGCAGCCCATGTAGGAACCTTCATGCAAACTTCAAATATGGAAGCCCCACATGCAATTGAAGCAGACTTCCGAGGCTCAAAAAATGGGCGTTTGCCTTCAACACAATTAAGTTGTGCATGCACCAGTTGGCTCTTCTCGATTAGCTCATTTTTTATATGAGACTCTAAAAGCTGTATACCAATAGAAAACAACCCGTTAACCAGATAGCTTAAAGCATCTCTCAGAAAAAGCTTTACTTTCCAAAGGCTGCAAAGAATTAACATACAACATCTGAAGGATCATTTAGTCGAATTGATCCACTAAGGGCCCATTTATCCATGAAATGAACTGCTCACTTCATGGTTGCTATTGAGGGTGGAGGAAATTCCACATACACCACCAGAAGATCTTATTTGATTGGACCAACTATATGTGAACTGCAATTTTAACCATCAAATCCAACTGATAGTTAGGCATCTGTCATAAATATTATAACAGAAGATATCCAAAGTGAGCAGCACAAAAAACAGAAGTGGCCTCAGTTGTACAATTAATGGGTTGAGTAATGGAAATTTGTTTTTGTCAATTGTCACGCATTATAGTCACCTGATCATCAAAACAAGTTTGTGCACTGCCAGACACTAAAAGAGAGATGTGAGCAGAGCTAGAAGTTGAGATATCACATCTCATTGTTACAACACCTCGCGAAAATGTCCCAGCTTGAAGAGGTGGAGGTGCAGCACTGCAATACATCCCCAATATAATATTCAATGCAGGCACTTCTTTTGGAGAGCAAAATATCACAATATCAAATTGCTAAATGAATTTGTCATGAGACTTGAAATATGCAAACACATCATGAGACCAATTAAATGCACTAAAAGCATTGCATAGAAATCCAGCATAGAACAAAGGAGGCAATAAAACAAGCTAGTGGTTCTATGATATGGAAGCAAATGGAATCTAGGTGTTAAAATACACAGAATTGTTAACAAGTCATTCATAAAGAAAATAGTAGTTGTGGCAATGATGACACACACAATCTAGACAGTTGGCCAGGCAACAAGATCCTAGTAAGAGTACTACAGAGGTGCCATCCAGACCTATTTTTATGGCAGTTATCACCTAAAGAAGGCAGTCATTGATAGTGACAAGGAAGAAACAACAACCTGAAATGGATATGAAGTATGGATTAGAATCCATTTTGTATGGACCATTCATGCAAGTTGTCTGAATATCATGTAGTTCCATATCCTTCATGATATACTCAAAATATGGGTTGAATATATTTCACATTATAAAAAGCCAGTTGCATAAATAGCAGAACACATTTACATTTGTGTAGATTTTTGTCTGCAATTTCCTAATTTTTTCAAACTTCTGACTTGTTTGATTTTTTTTGTATTTCACATCAAATTTCAAGTTTTATCATTTCTCAACTTGCCCAGCATCTGATGAATTATTCCACTACAACTAGGTTTCAAGACCCAGAGTGCTGAGTATCTGATAAATTATTCCACAGGCTGGGATCATAGCCATTTAATGTATCATTTCAAGTTTGGAATATTTGTTCAAGTTGTCCAGTTTCATCAGGTGGTTACAACTGGGAAATAATCAGAGAAGAGAATCCAAGCCCAACAATCTTTCGATTCATCAAGCAACATGTAATAACCCATAGACATTTTCTTTATCTGTAATGGCTTAGCACAGCTCTGTGAGTCAGTCCAGTAATTATAAAAACCTGGAACGTTCCTCAAACATATTTTTGAAGGCAGTTCAATACAACCATGGAAAAACCAATAGCTATGTAGTAGTATCTGATTGATTAAGATTAGGAAGGAAAGCTAGAGAAATCAATAGCTAAACTTTCCTTTAGCCTAGTGTTTATCGGTTTTAAAACAGTGACACCAGCTCTCATGCCAATAATAACAAAGATAAAGTTGATATTACTTCAGAAGATGATAGTGACAATGATAATGACAACCAAAGAAGTTACCATATCATTCCAGTTTACAGCATCGAAAAGGATCTAGTAGGCTAAGTGTCTAAGAACCTTCCCATGCAGAACACACTGGAATCTGCATCGCTGGACCATTAATAAGTCATCTCAATAGAATGATTATACTGTGTGATCCAATCAATTCATTCAAGGGGATGAACGATAAACAGACAAGATCCTTTATGGGTTCCATCAACAGATTTTCAAAGCATCAAATTGCATCATGATTATCCACAATAGCGAGAAGGAAGCAGGAATCTACTTCATGAATAGCTACATGATAAAAGTACGAACCAACCAGGCCAATGGGAATGATTACATAAACTTTGCCAATATCATAAGTCCATGATACTAATGAATTCTGTAAATTTAACATACCTGACACGATTATGAAGCTTACTCCCCCGCATCTACAGCAACAGCATAACAAGAACATATAAAAGTGTGAGAAAAGGCTAGAATTGTTTCTATGTAAACATGAACAATTTAAAAGACACAAGGCAACAACAATATCAAGCAAAAAATGGGCAGTATGCATGGATAAGCATGAGCAAAAATAAATAACGATACTTACTTCAATGTTCAATAGAGCATTGAGGCCATCTTCCAGAGAACCCAACAAGCAGGCATCCTGAAAAATAAGTCATTTTATTGAACAAGAATCTTGGTATTCTATCAACTATTCATTGGATGTACCAACTGACAATCAAGCAAACAACTGTCTACATAACGTGGCCCACAATTAAGTGGGCCATGCATGTTGAATGACTTTACAAATTCTTCACCTCGTAAACCAATCTGTAAACTTTCTACACGGGTGGTCCACCCAATGAGCATTTGATTTGGGCCACTTCATCTAAATGGTGAGCAAACTTGCTGAATGGCACAGGCATCTGCTAGAAAAAATTTGTTTGCATCTGTGGCCATTGGTATAGGCAAGTGTAAGCTTGGTACAGTTCTGCTTCAGGAAAACTAGAAACAACACAGGAAACACGGGGAAAACTACATACTGACCAAGGTGCATGGCTCTCCACAAACAAGAAATTTCATGGTTACATCATCATCATAAATTTTTATTGTGGGAGCACTTGATGAGCCTTCTTCCTCCTCCTCAGGATCTTTCTCAGGTAGCATGATACTGATCTTTGGCTGCTCACCAAGCAAGTAAGGCCCAGGCTTGCCACTAATTTTCTGGCTGTTAGATGCTGAAACATGGTTGTTTCGTATGCAGTAGAGCCTAAAAGATGCATGTGCAAGTTGAAACGCATCCCACGTATGGCTACAAGAGCTGCCAAGCACACAAATAGCCAACAATGAGATCACATGGTTGGTTTTCTTTGCGGGAGGAGACCAGTGTAAATAAGTACCTCTGTACAACTGACAACAATGCTTGGCGAAAATGGCAAGCTGCATAATATGAGAATGCATTCTTCCAATAGATCACATAAGGAACCCCCTGCCACAACATTGAACCATGGAAATCATCAATTCAGCATACCTTTTAAGAATAATCAAATGCAATACAAAGGAAAAACTGGATTGTTCAAAACTGAAATCAGAATAAAGTAAAATGATAACCTTTAAGTGAAGTGCCTCTGCCAACTTTTCACCATTTGGGGTCTCCAAATATACCTGCACTCGAATTTGCAATGCATTTATAGTAACCACATAAAAGATATACATCACCTACTAACTTTATGAATGACCAAACACATCCATAATATTCTTATCAGCTTGTCAAAAAGCATAGAGAAATACTCCAAGGATAACATCCCATAGCGTCATAAAAGGTAGGGCATTGGTGGCCACTTAGCAACTCACAGGAAAACCACTAGGTGACTTCATAAGCATCACAAGGAATCCTGACAACCTTCATGATGGTCATGAATGACATCTTATTGCATTGCAGATGGTCATTTAATGTCCGAAACAGAAAAAGAAACTGAATCACCAAGAATCATTTAATTTCCTCCACTGTTCTTCATTGGATTACAATATGATTGGCATCCTTTAAAGACATCTGCACATTCTTCAAGAATCGTCCATTGACGCAACTAATCTGCCAGTGTATGGTTAGCCTATCTTGATCCTCCAATTCAGACACAGACATATCCATTGGAACAAATGTGTGCACAAGTTCTATGGAGAGAAATTTGCTGGTTACTGTCAGCAACTCGAACAACATCTGAGAATGGCACAGAATCAAACTATGGAACTGACTTCTTTCTACATATGCTACCCATCTAGCAAAATCTGTACCAACCAAGACCCAAAAATAGTAATAATACATAAAATAAAAGTAAAGATTTATATACACAAATGCCTTTTTAAAATAAACTGTTCAAAAAAGAAAGATAAAATCCTTCCTATGGAGTATTTGATGGGATTCCAATCCACATACAAGCTTAGTAACACTTCTCACGCCTCTAGAGGCAATTTTCCCCAAGTTGTATAACTTTTCAGTGTTCACTGACAAGCAAAGCATAAGCATTTTTGCTCCAATAAAGATCAAAAAGGGTTTTTTAGGGCCTGACGTGTGAAGGTTGTGAAGGTATAAAATGCATGATTTTTGTAATTTTTTCTTGTTTTTTCTGTTCGAAATCAATTGCTAGCATCAAAATCGAAACTCTATTTGCGATTTGAGCATCAAAATTTGTCCAATTTGTGGAGATTGGGGATGAACACATGATTTGCAGAAAATCCCCAAATCGTTTGATTCATCCCGAATCAACCAATGTTTATGCATGAAAGCATAGATTAGATGTTAGATCTGTTGAAAAAAGTGATTTCCAGCAAAAAAATTTAATTTGATTTTTTTTTTTTTGGAAAATTACAATTTTGGAGGAAAAGACTAAAATGTTATTTCTTTAAAAAAGCAATGTTTGGATCATGATAAAAACTCTAGACCTACTATTTTAAGCAATAATTTTTATGGAACCTATGTAAACAGTTTTTTATTTTTTAAATTTTAAATTTTATTATTAATTATATTTTTTATTAAATAAATAAAAAATAAATTTATATATGATGGGTTAATTCATAGGTAGTTTCATAGCATTATAAATATAACCAGAAAATCATCTGTGATAATTTTTTATTTATTTTGGATTTTTAAATAATTATTTTTTAAATAATTGTGAAAAATAAAATTATTTTCTAAAATTTGTAAATATGTTTCTTGGTTGGTTTTGACTGTCTAGAGTCCTTGTTAGAAATTTTTTGATGTATACTTTGTGAAGATTTGCATATTCAAGAGTGTTCAAGTCTTAAAATTGTTAATATTGTATGGATGGAAAAAAAAAATCAATTTGTTTTGATTTGATATGTTTCATGTTGAAATTTGAAGATGTTAACAGATAAGAGTGACAAGGGAAGTAGAGGCAAGACCAAGCATAATGATTTTGCATGGGAATATGGTAAACTCGTTCCAGGCAACCCATTTGGAGTTGAATGCAACTATTACAAGCAAGTTATGAAGTCGGAGGGGGATCACAAGAATGAGGCAATACTTGGCTTGGAGTAGGCCAAATGTTAGGAATTGCCCTAAGGTGCCTAAGGAGGTTAGAGCACTTATTAGGGAAGCTATTCAGTTGGGCACTACTACTAGAAGAGTTCAAAAACAAAAGGAGAGGGAGATTGTAACAGAATTGGGTGGTTATGATGTTGATGAGGATGGAGATAAGGATGAGGATGAGAATGATGATGTAGATAAGAGGGAGCAGTTGAGGCGGTCTATGGAGGCTAATAGGGCAGAGCAATGGGCTAGAGAGGAGTCGATTAGGATGGAAAGGGGTAAACCTACTTTCCATGGTTCTACAAAGGAAGTTGTAGTGGAAAGCAAGCAAGAGGGGTTGGATGAAGAAGGGAGATAGAAGGAAAAACTAAAAAAAATTTTAAGCCGAACATCATCTATGAGGAAATCACAACTAAAGTTGTATGAACAGGTTGATGGGCTGCAGAAAAAGATGACTCAGCGCAGAAAAAGATGACTCAGATGTATAAGGGTATAGATAGTATAAAGAATCTTGGAACTGATGTTTCTAGATTTTTTATTTGTTGTGTTGTTTCCCTATGCCTGGCAAATATCGTAGCGTTCAAAAATATGATCCATGCTACACAGATAGAAGGAGAAGGTGTCCCGCTTCCTTCAGCCCACCAGATCGGGAGAACATATCTTGATCAGTAGAACGAGGAAATGAAGGACTGGATGAAAGTAATGGCTCATGCATGGGAGACATATGGGTTATTTATGATATGTGATGGGTGAACTGGCCCCACAAAGCTCAGTATCATCAACTTTATGATGTACTGTAAGGGCACTATGATGTTCTGCAAGTTTGTGGATGCATCTAAGCATATCGAGGATGTAGCTTATATTCAGGACATGATTGAGAAGCAAATTGAATCCCTGAGCTCGACATATCATGTGGTGCAAATTATCATAAAGAAGGTAGGGAAAGCTCTAGAGCAGAAATTGCCTTTGTATTGTACTACTTATGCGTCGCACTCTTATTGATCTCATTTTAGAGGATATTGGTCGACGACCAAATGTTCGTAGTATCATAGAGAATGATCGATAAATTACCAAATTGATGTACAATCATAATTGGGTAAAGACACACTTTCATGAGACATCTGATTATAAGAGGGAGATTGCACGTCCAGGCAAGACCCGATTTATCACGAATTATATTGCACTGGATAGTCAATGGAATACCCGCCAAGCACTCAATACAGCATTCAACACTGATGTATGAATATACACATAGTAGGGAATGGATTGAGGTAGAGAGGATCGTTATGATAGCTTCCTTCTAAGATAAAGTACAAACTATGTTGAGCATTCTATAACCCATATATAGTCTTGAGAGTGGTTGACAATGAGACTTATCCTAATACGGGTTCTTTGTATGAGGCGTTTCAATTTATGAAGGAGTTCATACGGAAAAATGTGAGAGGAAGGCAATGGGTTATCACCATCATAGAATATCGTTGGAAGAAAATGCTCCATCATCCATTACATGCAGTCAGTAAGTTTTGTCATATGAATTGCAATCTTATTATTGCGGTCTTATCTTATGTATCTTCTTCTCTTATGGTTGAATTGTAATCTTATTATTGCGGTGTACTTTTAACCCAAAATACCACTATGAGAGTGGTCTTGGGGCAGATATGGAGTTGAATGGGGCAATGTTTCAATGCTGTGAGAAGTTATTTCCTAATCGCCAAAATACGAGTGACTTTAGGACCGAGATAAATTACTTATACTATTCACTGAATACATTTCATTACCTTATTTAGCATGATAAATAAAAAGATTGATCCTTATAAATATTTTGACAATTGATGGTTTTTCGCGAAGCGCGAGGAATGTTTGGAAAGGCAGTGATTGTTCAATCACGGTTACTAGGATTACCCTGTATGTAATTGCTTTTGATCCTCATGGCATTTTACACTTGCATATTTAAGTAACCTTTACAAGTACTAATACATCATCTTCAATTGATTATAGGCGAATGATGGAACTTATATGGCATGGAGACCCCAACACTATAGCTACTAGCAGCACAAAATTTAAGTTAAACGATGTCTTCATCGCCATATGAATGAAACTGGAGTATTCTCTCTCATTCCATACCCAAAGAAGGAATAGACTAAGGTATGAGAAGCTCAAAAAGCTAGTTTTCTGCCATTATAATAAAAGACTATGGGAGAAGATGATGCGAGAAAAAAATAAGGAGCCTGATGACCCTCTAGATCTTATGCTGATTGGACAGCATGCACACATGAAGGAGGATGAAACCAAGGAAGATCCATTATATGAATGATTGCAATCAGAAAATCTGAATGGACAGAATAGTGAGCCAGTAGAAGCTATTGCCTAAGTAGCCAATGCACAAGGTGTAGATATAGAAGAAGTGTTGCATCGAGAGCGGACCTCACAAGATGCTTTTGATCCATTGCCTAGATCCCAAACCCAGTTGACTGCTAGGGAACCTCACAAATGTCTCCGCAAACCTTGAGTACTTCTTCGAAGTCAAGAATAAAGAGCGAAAACGACGATACTGGTGATTGTGGTGGTAGTGGTGATGGTAATGATGATGATTATGATAGTGATGGCGAGAGTAATGGTGACATTGGTGGATATGGCTCATTATACTCACAAAGTCAAAGGCCATTTAGCAAATTCACTTGTAAGGAGGAGCATACACAAGATAAGGATCATGATGCACGCCCTCCAATCAGACGGTATGAGAGAAGGTCTAGATATAGGACAGGCAAGGAGCCAATTGAGAATAACACACAAGTAGCATAGCATCCGTAAATTTTAGTAATAGAAAGGAGTCTTTCTATGAGCCTGATGGTTCATCACATTCATATCCATATGAATGGTCAAATGATTCTGGATGGATTTACAACAATCTATCGTATCAACCCTCTTCACAGTCATCTCAGCTTAACTCAGCCTCAAATTACATCCAATTATATGGGTATACATCATCAAACTACCCAAACAGTGGAGTAGATTCATCGGCCTCTTATTCACTTTTTAGCTTTCCTTTCCCATATGAGTATGAGTCTACACGTCAACAAGATGACAATGAACTTGAGAAACTTGCACGACACTCCACTTGATATTAAGGTAAGAGTTGGTGTAATTGTTTTAATTTTCAAAACACTTACCATGTATTATTTTTCTTTTTTGTATGTGTGACTTAGTGTGAGAGATATAATGCTTAATATAATACTTTTTCTAGCTAAGATTTACTTTCCTTCTATCAACCTGTATGCATTTCTCATGTGCGCATTCATTATTCATGTAATGGTGGCTTTTTTAATCCAATTTTTTGCCCAAATTGTATATTTATATTTATCATAATTTAATATAAGGTTTCACTGAAAATCTCTCAAATGTTCACTATTTTTCTAATTTTTTCTATTTTACCAATAAAGTTCCAAAAAAACCGATAATATCTCCTATAAAAACAATAATATCTTTTTTCCCGGGCCATCAATAAATAGGTATTTATCACAAATACGAACACTGCTACAAAGTAAAAATTGCAATTCTCAGTCAAGTAAATTGATACTAAAAGAAGAGAAAAGAAATCACTTACAGTGGTCGGCAATGTGGGGCCAAAAAGCCCAATTACAGCTTCTGCTGTGGATAAGTCAACATCTCCCCACACCAGAGGTCCAATCTCTTCCTCATTTGGGAGCCGCTCTCCCTCCAAATACACAAAATTTGGTTCCAGTGATCCCAAAGCACGCTTAAATTCATCTGCGGTTGGACTCACGAGAACTTGAACCTGTGGTTAAAAAACAGGAGATACTCAGAAGTTGGAACCCAGACAATTCAGCAATCAGAACAAGGAACAAACGCCACTCAGTTAAACAAAACTTCCAGGGTTGAATTAGCAAAACCTCAAGTCTGCCTGAAGAAGCGAGTTCCAGGGAGGGATAAAATGGCCGACCATCCTCATGGGGCTTCTGTTTATCGGCAACCTTTCTGCTGAAAACTGCGAGGAGACAGCACATCTGCCGCTGTGGAACTTGGGCAGGAAACATCATTTATACATGATAATGAAACAACAGCTGAAGATACTACAAAGCACCCTCAAAGCTGTTGCCTCTCGACACAAAATCAAAATCTCATGAAACCGAAAGAAAGAAGCTGCATTCTGAAACAAAATCAGAATAGCTTAGCAACCCAATCCCAACGAACTAAAACCCACTATGCCAAAGATCAAAAGCCCTACGAATTCCTTCCCTTACGTTTCCAGCAAACCTAAGCCCAAGCAAATCAGGAAAAACAACACTAACTCAGATAACAAAATTAGCCAGAAACGGCTCTTCCCAGATGAAAACCCGGAAAATTTTACCAAAATCCTCGAAAGATCAACAACCTAGAAGAGAAATCCAGAAAAATTTGCCCACCCACATAATGAATCCCAGAAAAAACAACATCCCAAGACTCAAAACTATGAAAACTGACCTACCCAGATGCCAAATCCAATCAAAAATACCGCAACAACGCAGATGACCAAACCTTAAAAAACAGGCCCCGAGATGCACAAATCACACAGAATCCTCCTCCCAGACTTCAGAACCCCACAAAATTAACGCTCCTGACGAGAAAACGCGGCCTCCAGACCCCAAAAATCCTTCAAAAAGAGGGCGAGAGAGAGAGGACGCTAAAAAAAGCAGCGTTAGAAAGATAGAGATGGAGAAAAAAGCAGGAAACCCTAAAAAACACCCACCTTATTGAAAATCACATAACCCGAAAGGACACCACCACCTATTCCTCCCATGTACTAGAAAGGAAAAGAAATTTCCCAAAACTCGGAATTAAATTCCACGCATATGTTCTTGCGCTGCCAAACGCGTCCAAGTCAAAACCAAACAAAACGCAATCAGGATAACAATAGAAAACATGCAAAAACACCAATAAATAAATAAAATAAAATGAAAAAGCGAAGAAAGCGAAAGTAACGAGAAGAGAACGGATAGAGATAAAAATGCCAGAAATTCAGACTCTTTAGAATTTGCCAGGTCTGCTTTTCCCGAATCGTAATAAAATTAAAATCCCGGCGCTCGTTTTCTCGTTTTTGGTTGGCTCGTGATTTTTTTTCCTTTTTTTCTTTTTTCGCTTTTTCTCGCTTGCTAACTCGATTCGATTCATCACTGCAGTTTTTCTTTTTTCTTTTTTTTTTTTTCCTTTTTCTCCCCAACGCTTCGAAACACTTCCTCGATTTCATGTGCCTCGCATCGCCGCTTGTCCTTCTCCATGTTCAAAAGCAGTGGTGACTCAAGATTCTCCCTCCATTCTCCATATAAGAAAAATCTAAGCCGTCCAATTCATGGGAAATATTTCCTATAGGGACAGCCGCTGAAATTACATCCAGGAATCTCGACCATATGACAGAAAATTTCATAAACTGATTGACTAGCCCCCGAAGGTCGAGATCCCAATTTGAGAAGGATAGCTCTTTGTCGTCGTCACATTTAGAGAAATGATCTGGACAGGACTGACAGAGATGCATGCCCCACGGTTTCCTTAATTTGACGATTGGCCACCGTAGAAAATGGTGAACAAACACTGCATTCGACGCCTCGATTTCAAAGATCTCTCCGTAAGATTCTCTCCCAGCTCGCTCGGGAGGCTACGAACTTACTATGCTCCGCCACGAGGGTGCCAGCCTTTCTTATTTTTCCAGACAAGCAGCCACTCATTTTCGGTCGTCCAAAATTTATGCAAATCTCAGTAGTCTATAAATTCAGAAATACCAAGTTTCGATTTTTGGTTCTCGGATACGGTACTATTACTCATTCCTGACAACTTTTTATTTCTAGTCGCCTGCTGAGAGAGGCGCAGACTTAGCTTCAGTATGCATGGAATGTTTAGATGTGGACCCTACAGAATTAACGTTTTGGATCTGTGCCAACTGTATCGTATTTGAAACACTGAAAAACATGAACTGAAGCCTATGATCTCGCCGCACGAGTATCGAGTCGCATTGTTCTCCTGTTCTTGGAAATTTCATTTGTAACTGGGTTCGAGGAAAAACGGCGCTGGAAAGCAGAAAAGAGACATGCTGGAATGAGTCGATCGGAAGAGTAACAACGCGGGTGCGCAATTGGTGTCGATATTCAACATCTTTACCGTTAATCACGTATGAAATTTTGATTGAACCATCTCATACGGTTTTAATTTCAGAACATAGTTACATTAGGAAGCAGCTGATAACAATGACGTGGTCCAAAGCTTTTGGCCGGATGATTCGTTGGATCGAGCAGATAAATCTAAAAAGAAGGGAGTATGCATACTTTGTACCGCCAATGCCTTTCTCGGTTTATCGATTCCGCTCATGTACTTAATAACAGCAAGGCATCAAAGTAGCCTATTTGATACTAGGGACGAACTGTTTACCTGAACTTGAACTGTTAATGGTGGAACTCACGTTGGGTAACATAAAAAGAGATTAAACATCTTGACCATCGCATGCTTTCCATGCCCTAACTATCATTCAATGAATACCCACATTGTGAAATGCAGCCGTGGATGAGAGACGCTTCTTCGAAAGTACACGAGATTACAACGGCCTCGTTCGATTCAGCCGATGAGCAATCTGTCAGCAATTTCTTTCCGCATGCGTATCATCTGCTGCCCTGCCGAGCACCAAAAGTCTTCAACAACCTTTCCTGATATTTGGAGAATAGCAGTATCGCTGTTAGTATTCAAATTATTCAAGTATTTTTTTTGTCGTTATTGAGGCACAAAGATTATTAGCCAGGGTCGCCGTCAATCACGCCAGCTCACTTCATCTGCCAGATTGCTATTAGCTGAAGGACGGAAGCTGCGATTAGGTGGAATGCAAGTTTCCCTCAGAATTGGGATGGAATGGTATCTGCGTGCGGTAGAAGTTGTGACTTAAAATAGAACAGACATGCTTTTTCAGAAAAAAAAAATAATAAAATAAAATGGATGAAGAAAAAAAACGAATTTATTTAATTATTACACAAGTAAAATTAATTAGTAGATCTCTCATCAATTTTCTTTTAAAAAAAATTACCTAAACGTGCTCTCCAAGCCAAAAGCGGGGTAAGTAGGCTCCAGCCCGACAGCATCGATATGAACGGACGCCCAGGGGAAAACAAGGGAACAGAACAAAATCGAAATTCCAGGCTTAAATTGAAACGTGAACCTGTCTGCTCCCTTTCCATCTTTCCTTCTTACTGGCGTTGATTTGAAGCGTACAAATGAGATAGCTGTGATTGATGAAAATCGTCCAAACAGCTTACTCAGCTGATGATCGATGGCGAAACTGGCCCACTTAGGAGACCGGGCATTCGAGTGTGCACTTCCAAGTTCGGACCACCAAGACTGGCCGCTGATTTATTCATTAATGATTCGTCGAATGTAACTTTGGAGTTTGGACTATTGATCTGTCTACAATGGGATCAGCTTTTTCATCCTCCTCACGTTCTGCACGTTCAATAAAGTGGAATAATGTTAGAAACAAAGAAATGGAATGCAGTAGTTAGACAAAAGAAACGTATGCTTTATCACGAATACTCAAACGGAAGTCTTCCCTTCTCCTTTATCATTCTAATGGATTCCCTTTTGCTAAAGAAAACCCAAGCAGAAATATCTCATTGATTAGATAGTATAAAGAATTTAGGGATCGTCAGAAAGGCTATTGAGCGGGGATTGCATGAAACCAAAATCTGACAGCTTCTTCAAGCAAAATGATCCAATATCCACACAATACAGCATTAAGTAATAACATAGCTAATGAGTAAAAGCTGATAGGTTTATCCAGCTGTCAGCTCCTAAACATGCAATTTGTGTAAACCATGATGGCTGTTTAAAACTGCAAAAGACAGGCTATAAATATAGATAACTACGCATAAGTTTAAGGGCAATCAATGATCAAGGAATCATGCACATAAAGTTAACTTGCAAAGAACAGTAAAGTAAGCCAAAATACTCCACCCAAAGCCTAATGGGCACATTCAATCTAAAGTATATTTACCTCATTAAAGCGTCAAATCAATACCATCCAAGTCAAGATTTGCTGGCTAACCTGATGGTGCAACATAAATACAAGCCGCTATGATGACTGACAGGCTGATCATAGAGAAACAAATCCCGTATCACTTCTGCATGTAAACTTCAAAATTCCAGCCAACCTACAACCTGTATGAAATCAGATCCTTGCAGAAGGTGAGGGGTACAAAAATGACTTAGCAATCCGTTCACTGGACATCCTGCATCTGTAAATTTGATAAAACAAAGGAGCATCAATGGATTTTAATATTGTACCCACCCAACAAGTATATTGACCAAATATGTGCGACCATCTTGCGCATGGGTAATGAGCATTCACATTGGCTTTCTGCGATCATTTTTCTCCTGTGAAGAACCTTTCTGAAACACAAAGTATGCAAATTAGCGAGTTCACCAAATTATTACAAGACAACAAATCAGAGAGCGCAAAGTATCATCAATAATCCAGGATGCAATCTGCTATCGCAATTCAAAGAAATCCCTGGTTGCCTTCTTTGTTCATCTGTATGATGCAGCCAAATGGGAAATGACAAGACTTAATTCTCATTTGCATGTGACCTAGTAGGCTGTGTACATTAATTCTCATTTGCATGTGACCTAGTTAGGCTGTGTACATCTCGCCATCCCTAAACACTGCATTGGCAAAAACCTCGTCCACTGCATATGCCCTTTTTTATGTGACCTTGTAACTTCAGTCAAATCTCATCATGGATACAATTTCATAGCATCTGAGTTCTGCAATTGAATCCAATATAATCCATAACTCACTGTGTATGGATGCACCCCCTTAATTTATTGAGTTGTGAGTTGAGTGAATCCACCTTGCCTTCATGTCTAAAGACTCCCAATCCAGATGATCCATCCTGTTGTTGTGTGACCAACCTCTCCTTCAATAGGGGAACAGCGTGGCCAGCCAGCTGGCAGTGCAAATTGTCACCCAGTTCCCTTCCTAGAATGTATTTTTAAAGGCTAAAGAGAAGACAGCAATTGAGTCTCTTATTACTAAAAGTTTAACCAAAATGACAACCGATCCCAAATATCAGAAGCACCAGTTGACAACTAAAATTGCAACCAAAAGGCCTGACCTCTGGAAGTTTTGTACCATCCCCTCCAGCTCATTTCTTCCTCATCGCATTCATATAGCAAGTCCCCATCATTAGTTCCTAGTCAGACTCAAGGGGAAAGTACTGAAACTGATGTGATTATTCCATCATTGATCTCGTTGTCATCACTGCACCACCCATAGTATATTGACCATAGTTAATAAATTGAGAAAAAAAATGTTGATGCACATAAATTAACCTACAAGTTTCCTCTTTCAAAGATGCATAATAAAATTCTTTGCCAGAATGGAATACTGTCACATCATGTTTCAATTTTAGAAGTTGGCTCATAGTTTGGAATGCCAAATGTTGTTGGAACGGAACTAGCTGTGAATAGCCATTTGCCCCATTCTCCCAGATGGGAGAATCCAAGTTATATGATAATTGACTTCCATCACATTGAATGAAAGTGACATTCATCTCCTTCCTTACCAATCTCTTCGCTTACCAGCTGACAAAGGCTTAGCATTCTTACTTTGCCAGGGGAGGGGATTTTTGGAGAATAGGCATCAATTTTAGGGCCATAGCTATTGCTTGTTTAGTTCATCAACCATCTGCCAAACCATTTGTAGAAAACAAGAAACTAAAATGTACTGAATAACCCTTTTTTTTTAAGTGGCATCATGTGACAAAGATGCCATTGCTGATGTTGTCCAAATTTTTTTTAAAAAAAAGGGAAAAATCTTAGGAAGAAAGCCTGTTTCACAATGACGAATTAAATATAGAGGATTTACCTTCAGCAAAGATGATTAAGGAAGACTTCTCCAATGCTAAAGACATTCTTGTCTTTGACAAGAATCAGAAATGCAGCAAGCATACCCAAATGAACCATCATACACATCATTGCAGCCAAGCTCTGTCCCAACTAATTACCTTCAGCCAAATTAAACCAACTGAACTGAATCTGATATTCAAAATCTATCCACGAACTTGGCAAAGAAATCTGAAAGAAACGTATGGGCATTTTTAGCTTAGGAAAGGAATCAATGGAAACATTTTAATATAAATTTTCCACAAAAATGCCTTGCTTAGGCAAAATGGTGATGCCATGGAGAAATCTACTCCATCCATTAAACTTAGTTCCCTTCTATGTAGCCAAAACTTCAAAATCATACCAATTAAAGATTTAAGTGACTCATAACATTAAAAAAACTTAAAAGGAAAAGGACACCAAGTAAAGTTTTTCTAACTATTTATATGCAAAAGGTTGATGTTGCTCATTCATTTCATGTGTAGTGTTCCTTGAATCAAAATGAAGAAAATTCACTATAGATAATTTTGCTATTTAAGTGAGCTAATTCAAGTAATATTTAACATTTATACAGTAATTTTCACTTTCTCAGATGTGTTAGCCCACATGAACCTTTAATCAAAATGATTTTTTAAATCTTAGCAAAACTGCTATTGCTAAGTTAGCCATACAACATGGATTTTAACCAAGAATAACAGCAGCAGCAGCCAATGCATATCTGATGGAAAGTTGCCATGGAAATGTTTCTACTGAATTATTTTTCCTTTATTGTTAATTCTAAGATGACCACCAGCTTGTGGTAATGCATCGGTAGTTAGCAAAACCAAACATGGCACATTGACTATGAATCACCAACCAACTACAAGCACCCTTCCCATAGGCTTCAATGATGCATTACATGTGGATCATTGGCCATCTTGCCAGCCACTCAGTTTTCTCATTCATGTATGGGCCAACTCATAAAAAGACCTGAATTTCTAGCCAGAGTGGACAATACTAACTGTTTAACATGTGTAGTTCGTCTAGTTTTGCAAGTAGCCTTCCTTCAATTCAAAGATCATTGCAAAATTAAAATAAGGTGTTTTGGGCCGATAATTCTCAGTTTCAGCAGCTTCAAACTAACAACCATCGTTTTGCCAGCATTCCTGGAAAGCCATCAACAATATCTGTCAGGTAAGAGTTGAAAATTGCTTACAAGGTTGTTGTGCCATCCATCATTAACACACACCTTTCTCTATCCTCGTTTGCAGCAGACTAACTAATCGTAATAAAGAGGACTATAACATATAAACCTCAATAGACATGGTGCATTGCAATAAAATTCATCTTGTGGACATTGCTAATAGGTAAATGATGCATTAAATAGCTTTTGTGATCAACTTCAGCATGAAAACTGACAAGAGATTAAAAATTTCTGCTTGAGATGAAGTTGTCATAAGAAAAAACAATGACTCAGTTCCTACCATTACAAAAGATTAGGTTATTTTAGAAGGTGACAATAACTAAATTCCTGCTGCACAAGGTGTGGTCACTCAGTGAGAAGAACAGTAACTTAATTTCTACTGCTCAACAAGATTACGGCAGAATGGGTTATGCTTTACTACTTGCAATCAGTTTCTTTACATTTCACATTTCCTTTTCTTCTTGGTAACATTCTTTAGAAAATAGAACTTCTTTCCGCATAAAATGTAACAGAATAGAAAACTTACATCAACAAAAACACTTCACAGCTGCAATTCCTGATACAGTCAAAGTATCCAAAAGTGAATCTGCAAGCCCTTTTCGCTTAAAATGAGTGGGCCAAGCTGTAAGTGCCGGTGCCAGACCTGCTCTGTCTCTTCAGTCCAATAAACTGGACTTCTAAAGCAGGTAGAGGGAAAACATAAACATGTGCTTCTCAAAACAAGAACTCTTAAGGGCCACACACGTTTTGATGCCTATCATGGAAAATAAATGCATCCCCCTCAATATGGGAATTCTGAAGCAAAAGCTAGATCAGAAGGCTAGAAGATGGAAACCTCTACATAGTCAGCTGATCCCAGTCTTCACAGACTTTACTTGCTTCTTTAGTAAATCCTCCCTTCCTCAGTTCTGAGATTAGAACATAATAAGTGGAAGGACGGCTTACTAGCCCCATCCTGACCATTTCCTTATAGAGCCCAAATGCTCTTATTGGTTCTCTCTTCTTACAATATTTCTTGATGAGTATTTGAAATGGCACATGGTCTATGACTAAGCCCAGTCTTTGCATCTTGGAAACAAGCTGCTCAGCTTCCTCCATTTTGTCAATGATGCAAAGACCTTGAATCAACTCTGTATAGGTGAAACAGTCAGGTTGGTAACCCCTTCGTAGCATCTCATCATGCAAATCAAATGCAAGATGAATATGACCAAAATTGCAGGTGCCACCTATCAGTAAGTTATAGGTAACAGCATCTGGAGAGAACCCGTTTGAAAGCATCTCCAGCTTCACTGATAAGGCATCTACAAAATTCCCTACCTTCACGTGGGCATAAATCAATGCATTGTAAGTAAAGACATTTGGCATCACACCCAATTCTATCATCTGATCTCGAAACCAGAAAGCATTTTTGAGATCTCTATGCCTTCCATATTCATGAATCATAACATTCCAAATAAGAGGATTAGGTACAATTGAATCCTCTAACATCTTGTGTAGAATTGCAGTAGCAATGGCAATGTAACCATGCAAACAAAGAGCTTGAATGAGAATTTTGTATGAAATTTGATCTGGTGCAACACCGGCAGCAGACATCTCTTCCAAGAGATTAGAAGCTTCAGCAAATTTTTCTTGTTTACAAAGCCCACTTATAAGAGTATTATATGTGATAACATCCGGAGCAAATCCCCTCTTCAACATTTCACAAAAGTACAGATAAGCAAGTTTCATATCTTGAGCCAAACAGAATCCATTGATGAGGGAGTTATATGCAATAACATCAATTTGGATACCTTCTCTCCACATCTCATCCCAAATTTCAAGTGCTTGAATCATATCCCCATTCTTACAACAACCATTCATAAGTATAGTCAAAGTGATGATATTTGTTGCTTCATGCTCTTCTAATATTTCTTCAAGCAGCTTCCTGGCATCTGCCAATAGACCTCCATTACAAAGCGCATGAACGAGTATATTGCAAGTCACTATGTTGGGTCTGATGTGGCTTTTAACCATTGAAAATACAAGATTGAGAGCTTCATCAAATTTACTTTGACGACAGTATCCATCAATTAATGTGTTATACGTAACACAGTTTGGTGTGGCACCCATGTCAAGTATCTCTTTCAGAAGCCAGTTTGCCTTTGGAAGGTCACCTATCTTGCAAAGCCCACTTATTAGATAATTGTACGTAAACACATCCGGCACAATGCATTGCTGCAGCATTTTATTCCGAAGTTGGAGAGCTGCTCCCAACTTGCCTTCAATACACAACGCCCTAATCAGAGCAGCATGTTGTGCATAGTTGGATTGAGCACTACACTCTGTGAAGTCGGGATTGGCAGCTACCAAGCCATATATCCCATCCATTAGTATGCTTTCCCTGCACGATTTTGCAGAAACTGAACTTTGAGGAGCTAGGAAAGGATAAAAGATTCATGTACATCCTGAACATGGGTTACATGAATAACAACAGAACTGATCACCTAACTCTAACAGTAATTAAAATAGAAAGAAATTAAAACTCAAGAATACTATTTTGCCATCACAAACCAGATGCTAAAATCTTGTCAAACATTTGATTCTGCCTGGTAAATATCTAAGTTAATAAGAACAAATTTGCACCAATAAGCAA
>JAYJMB010022954.1:0-35405 GCA_036873735.1 Pouteria campechiana | reverse complement strand
CACCCCCCCCCCCCCCCCCCCCCCCCCCAAAAAAAAAAAAAAAAAAAGCTCTTAGATGGGCGGAGAGGATGATATGATGGTAGACTAGGTTGCTAGGCATTAGGTCAATTTAAAGAATGAGTGTTTTAATCCTTATAAGTTTATCTTGAGAATAATTCAAGACTGGGTAATCTTTTTGTATTTATACTTGAAAGTGACTAAGGAAAATAGGTAAATGAGTTACTGTACTCTTTTTGTAACTATAGAGAACTTAGAAAGGATAGGTGACTTTGATTGGGTAACAATAGAGTTTGACTTGGTGAGTCATATCTGGATAACTAGATGATTTGACTATCTCATATTCTTGAGAGAAGCCTAGGAAGAACAGAACTAGGTAAACTAAAAATTTTGATAAATTTGGCTATCTCATATACCCTAGAGAAGCTTAGGAAGAATGAGATTAGGTAATCTAAGTGTTTTAGACTCAGTAATTCAGCGAGGACTCTGCTCTCTTAATTATCTATAAGAAGCTTAGGCAGAGCAAGGCCAAATTGATTGAGTTTAAATTAGGGAGTTATGACTTGTTGACTCAACAAAGAATGGATTTAGATTAACCAAGTTGGGTTTGCTAGGGCTGACTCAACAAGTTACAATTTAGTAATTCAACTTAGTCCTAAACTTTGATAAATTAGGTGATTGGATTAATTGATGTTTACTAATATACTATGGGAAATTGAAAGTGGGCGATCTTTATCATTTAACTTGTGAGAGACCTTTGAGCTAAATTACAATTTTCATGCTTATGATGATCAGAAAGATTTGATTGACTCAGATGGTGTGGATCAAACTAGTTACTATGGGAGTAAGCTTAATCATGATTATTGCTAATAAAATAATTAGCATCATTCACAATTTTAAGTTGCTTTGACAAAATTGGAAGATCAAACAAGGTCCCCATCATTATATCCATAATCCGTAGGCCTTGCAACCTACATGGGTCCCACTACCTTAAATTCCATCAATGGTTGGTACCTTTAGTTCATCTTCTTCCTCAAACTGTAATTCCAAAATCTCTAAGTTGAATTTCTTAATGAAGATTTTGAAGCTTACAAACTTTGCCAATGGGATCATCTCCCTCATGAAATTTATGGAATTTTTTTACCTAAAAAATTTAATGTACTTCATTCTTAGTTGAATTTAGGAAGTACACTGTTCAAGTCATTGTCCTTATGATACTCATCCTTAAGCATCCACTAATAGAGGTCACCAAGCTTAAAGCACTAGGGTGCAAATCGGTTTGGTTCCTACCAAGATGGAGTCATCCCAACCCTAACTTTGTTTATAAAAAATCCTACCTAACCCTACATATATAACTGGTCGGGTTGACCTCATTCCAATCCTAATCCTACCTTTTATCATGTGGGTTGAATTTGGGTTAATAATTCAATTTAAGTTTGTAAGTTCCAGTAGGATGGCTTAACCCAAGAGGGGAAGGGTAAACTAGGTATGTAAAAATTCATTGCTTAACTCCTATTAAAACATTTTTCTCTTTTCATGATTGTGTGTAGTGTATTATAAGATAGATAATACAAATAGTAAATTGCATGAAAGATAAATCAAGCAAGCAAACACACACACACACACACAAAAAACATGATTTTTATAATGGTTCGGGAACCCCGTCCCTACATCCACTCTTCCAAGTGCACACACTCATTGTATCTTGGGTTCTACTATATCCTATATAATAAAAATATAAAAGTGCTCTTAATACTCTTCTAGATTCTAGCTTTTGGGAGCGTAAACAAGTGTTCACAATACTCTTTTAGATTCCAACTTTAGGGGGCATAAATATAGTGCTCCCAACACTCTTCTGGTTTTCATGAGCTCACTAGGAAACTCACTAGTTTCAAAGATTACCAGCAAACTTGTTGGTTTTCCAAAGATCACCAATAATTCTCTGGTTTCAAGTTTATAAGAAAACTTATACACTTTTATATAGTGTTTCACTCAAGCACAAGAAAAGATGAAATCTTTTATAGCTCTAGTAATACAAAAAAGATCTTCCCATAATGTAAAGTCAATGGCTATATAGATGTGTGGATTGAAGCTTATGAAATATAGATGACGGTTTAAGCTCTTAGCCATGAGTGGAAGGATTTGTATAAGGTTAATCTTATTTAAAATGTCTTCCTTCATCACATTTGAATCGTTTCACCTTTTCTCCTTAAATAGCTTTTTCATAATTTCGATCGTTAGAGAAGATGAGTTTTATTGAATGTAGAAACGAGAGCAGCATTGAATGAATAAGACCATTGAGATTTTTGCGTTGAAGTCCATACCTTTCTGATTTGTCTCGAGTTGCTACATCACAATTCAAAGAGGAGAATGAGCTATGTTAAAAGGTGTTCCTTGTTTGACTTATCATAGCTTTTAAAAAACCTGCAATGCCACTTGTTGCCAGAAATGGTGACTGATATAAGTTTGCATAATGACAAAAAGAGTGTAGAGCACATAAATTGATTTTCCTCTGTCAAGTCACTACCTCTCTTATCTGCATTTGTTTGCCATAAGTTACAGACGGATTCTTCCATAGGTTTGTTTGTCAGTTGAACTTTCATAAGAGTGATTTGTCTATTGCAAATAGTAGATAAACTGTAAATGGTGTAGATAAAGTCGAACTGATTGATAGACAAACTTTGCTTTATCTGCCTAAATTCCTCTAGGAGATATTGTTAGTTGGTCGATCCTTCGTGCATGTGCTTTATCTATTGTAAATAACAAACAAACTTTAGATTATGCAGACGAAGTTGGACTGGCTGATTGATAAATGCTTCTTTGTCTATACGAATAGATGAAGTGTGATGTTCTTCCTTTGTTCTTTATTTGTTTGTTGGAGATGACAGATGAAGTATACTTTATCTTGCTGAATAAATGAAGTGTAGTATTCATCTGATGTAAGCCATAAATGAACTTTGTTCTACTTTATCTTAGACGGAGTACTTTGCATGTTGCATAGGTTTGTCTATTGTAAGTTGCAGACGATCATGCCTTTGTCTGTTGAAGTTCCTTTTTGATCTAAGCACCTCTTTGTCTATTTAGCTTTGTCTATGCTTATTATGCAACTTCTACTTTGTTTTCTATTGTGGCTAATGTTTTGTCTATAGTAAGTAACAAGCGAATTTTGATCCGCGGACAAAGTGAAGTTCTTCAACTATTCTGCTATTTTTTGAGCAATAGAAGGGGTTTTGTTCTTGTAACTTCTTTCTTCAATCTTTATTTGTCTGTCTTGGCTCACTTGAAGTTGTTTTGCCTTATCTGTTCATATTGCCTTTTTGTCCTCAGACAAATTCATTCTTCTAACTTTGTTTATCAGAAAAAGCTTTCTTCTCTTTATGCATAACTGTCTGGGTGACAATCCCTTCTTTGTTCCTTTGTGTGAGTATTTGATGGAGCTTCTTCTTATTTCTTTATCTTAGACAAACTTTATTTAGTTGGTGTAAATAGTTTAAATTTCTTAAACAACTTTATGCTCTTTGATTATGACTTCGTCTTCAATTTCTTTTATCTTGCATTTGTATGTTGAAATTTTCTCTTTGAGGTTAATAGACAAGGTTGTTTTAGCGCATTTTTGAAGTCTCTTTTTTCTGTCATTGCTTTTGTTCATAGAAGCTTTCCAATGCAACCTCTTTTGTTACTTATCTTCAAACCTTTTGTGTTCTTCTTTTTCTTCCATGATTTTCATAAGTTCAGCTTCTTTGGAATGTAACAGATAGTTGTGGCAGTTTATTGTAAATGATCCTGCACTTAGAGCTTTTCTGCACTTGCTACATTGTTAGCTTTCATATTTATAATATATTTTATCCTTATATGATTTAGTCATCTTATGGAGTAAGGATAATATACATCTCTATTAAGTACATAATGTGAAAGCTTAAATAATTATGGTGCTAGTATGATTTGACAAATTTATGTAGTAAAAAATAATTAATGTTACGTGCACCATAAAGTGAAGAATGTATGCTTTGTATAATTAAACATTTATAATTATGTATTTATGTTAATTAATGTTTATCAAATCGTAATCATACATACGATTGTTAGAGATTTAAGCATACTAACTTCTTATCTTAGTACAAATTTTATTATCATTAAAATCATATATAATAATATTGACAAAGTTTGGTTTGAGAATATGGTTTGATAACTTGACATCTTCTATATATTTTCTAATCCAATGTAATCTTAACTAAGCTAAATTCATATTAATTCTATGTTTAAAATTTTACTACTACTACTTTTAAATAATATGTTAATTAATGATGTAGGCAATTGCAAATAAAATGTGATCTTGGTAGATATTACTACTCCTCAGAGCACTTATTACAATACATGAATACAACTAATGTCGTAAGCCTTTATATACAAAAAACTATACAAAAACTCACATAAACAGTTCTAGATTATTACAAAGACATGTAAAGGACACCAGTCTACACTTCACTTATCCAGGGTCTCGGTTTACATAGCTATATGTTTGCTCCCCAAGCAGAGGATTAAGCATGTTTGGTAATTAAGATTGAACAAGAGACACTTTCACAACAGAGATAAGAATGTAAGGTCCCACATGTGACAAATAGTACACTTGGCTTCCCACATAGCATGTTAAATAACATGAGATCAATGATAATAGAACCACGCAAAATATGAATATGCAAGGAACCAGCATTGAGAATTGGATGTCAGCAAGTGTAGGAAATGAGTTGTGCAAAGAGAAGCTATCCTCCACGAAAATTCAATAGGTGGAAGGGGGCGAGGGGGGGTTATATTTCAAGCTTTGCCCTCCATTTTGCAACTCAATTCCCAATTATAGCAAGTTAAAGGGGATTTTGGCAGAGGAACTAGGTTGAAAAATTCATGGATCGAGGCTATCCTTGTCTTTCTCATGCGGACAACAAATTCCCAATTATAATCCCCAAAATCTTCTCCCTTTTGTTTAAAGCTCAAGAAAATAGAAGAAATCTCCTTTTGTTTTGATCCTCATAAGTTTATCTAGAGAAGGATTCAAGACTAGATAATCTCTTTGTGTTTAGACTTGAAAGAGACTAAGGAAAATAGGTAAATGAGTTGCTCGACTCTCCTTGTAATCGTAGGAAGCTTGAAAAGGATGGGTGACTTTACTGGGTCATAATAGGGTTTGTTTCAATGAGTCATAACTCAATTACTAGGTGATTTAGCTATCTCATATTCCTAATAGAAGCCTAGGAAGAATAGAACAAGGTAAACTAAAAATTTTGATAAGTTCAGCTATCTCACATTTTTGAGAGAAGTCTAAGAAGAAACAGGCCAGGCAAACTAGGTGTTTTGGACTTAATGAGTCACAACTCAGTAATTCAAGGAGGGCTCAACTTTCTTAATTATCTATGAAAAACTTAAGAAGAGCAAGATCAAGTTGGTAAATTTAACTCAGTGAGTTATGACTTAATGAATTAGCAAGGAATGAGTTTAGTTTAACCAAATTGAGTTTGCTAGAGTTGACTCAATAAGTCATACTTTAGCGATTCTAGGATTATTAGGCATTTTCTAATATACTATGGGAAACTGGAAGTAGGCAATCTTTGTTGTTCAACTTGTGAGAGACCATAGAGCCAAATTATAAGTGTCATGCATATGATGATAAAAAAGATTTGATTGATGATAAGTGAATTTTATTCACTTATATCTAGTATTGAGCAAGCTTATTTACTTGTTGATCCTTGAGAATTTGTATGCATTACATATATTTTACATAGGTACATTGAAGAGTGGAAGAATGGAGCTAAACATAAGCAAAATGAAGTTATAAGAGAAGCCTCAAAGGATGGAAGAAAAATGGAATAATAGAGCATGAAAGAAGCCAAAAAAGGTAAAATGCGGTGCCAGTGTTGGTTTGGATTTTTAGCTCCCTCTTGTGTTGGGTTTTTGAGGCAATACAAAGGGATTTTTGGGGGACACTTTTGGGGATTTTCCTTGGAAGTTTTGAGGATTTTTTAGAGAGTTTTGGAGGAGGCATTGAAGAGAAGAAGATTGGGTGTCAAAATCAAGAGAAGAGCTCAAATTCAAGGATTGGAAGATAAGCGGAAAAGGGAAGATCTTGGTTTTCTTTCTTTCACTTTCTTTCACTTCTTGTATCTTAGGTTTAACTTTTGGGGATTCAACTATAATGATGTTAAATGTTTATTTGATTGATTATCCTTGCATCATTAGTGGCTAATCTACCTCTTTCTAGAGGGAAGATGGAGTTTATATGATATTCATAGATTGATCAATTGTTTTACTTGATTAAAATTGCATTTTGGTCTATTTGTGATATTTGATGTCTAATTCCTATTGAACCAAATGGTGTATATGACAAACAAATAAGTTTTGATGATAAATAATAGCATATGAGTGAACAATTGTGGTACTAATAGTTGTGTTTCGAAGCATTGCAGAAATAGATATAAATATACAGGGAAGACAAGAATACTTAGAAAGAATGACATTGAAACTTTGAAAAGAAGCCATAAAGAACATCTGTAGCTATAAAGTTCAAGCCTAAATGTGTAATCAAATAAATATTCTATAGATAAATTTAATATCAAAGAGGATCTCCTTCAGAAAGATTCGGACAAATTATTCCACGGATAAGTCAGATAAACTACTTATACTTAAAATCTGTCCGCAACACAAAAATAAATTCAGTTTGCAGAAGTAGAGATGAAATAGAGCTAATCTCAGACAAATGAAGAGCTAATAATGTGGCTGAATTATTCAAGCATTTGTCTCTCATATAAAGTTTATCTAAAGCTAAAGAAGATTAAGGAACTTGTCTGCAGTCTTCTATATAAGACATAGAAGACAAAGTAGAAGCGTCACAGCAGCCATAGAGAAACAACTTTGCCTACAATCTTCATATGCAAGTTCGTCTGCCACTTGCAATAGATAAAGCATCAGATGACTGCTCAAGAAATGATTTGTTTATACCTCAAAGATTCATCAGTTACTTACAACTAACAAACTGATAGACAAATCTACTTTATCTAGTGAGAGAAACTTCATCTGATGAACAATAAAGAGAAGAGCTTCGTTTGCGCTTCTACAAGTCATCTGTCACATACAATAGACAAACTAGAAGATGAAGTAAAATGCTGCAATGATTTTAGACAAATTTACAAAAATGAAGTTGTATATCATGTAGATCTACTCATAGCTAATTTATCTATTAATTACAAGAGACAATCTGGGACTTAATCAGAAAAAGTCCTCAGATAAACAATGGCTAAATCCCTATGGCATATCATGATGAGTACAATCTAATTATACCAGACATTACTAATTGCATTCTCTAGTTAATCTTTCAGACTCTATTAAACAAACTAAACAAATCGAGCTTAGTTGAAGAAGTATAAAAATTCAAAGGAAAGCAGTTTTCACTCTGACAAAGGTTACAACTTTTAGAGACTGCATCTCTTTAGGCTTAATGAGCGTCTTTCCAAAATAATGAAAGATTCAGTCATGTAAAAAAGCCTTTATCCGGTGTTTGCTAAAATCAAAAAAGCATCTTCTTCAATGACGGTGCTGCAGGCTTTTCAACTATAACAATTTTATCAAGAAGACAACTTTTCAATGGAAAAAATCAAAACGATCTTCAACATTCAAATAAAGCCAACTACCTCCAACAAATTAAAATTCTAAAGTAATATAAAGGTAGTGTAGTGTCAATGAAGAAGGTTGAGAAAGCTGAGAGAAAAATAAGAATAGAGCTTAAACGAGTAACATCTCTCAATTAGACTATGCTTCCTCCTAGATAATTAATCTCCATTAGATCTTAATCATATTTTAGGAGTATTGATATCTAATGTGTTTCAAAAAGATATTATTTTATATATGCTTAAACTATGTACAAATCAGCCTAGCAAAAGAGGCAAAGTGATGTATAAACTAAGTGTTGTTAATCAACTATATGAGTTTGTGGTGAGCTCAAGAAAACCACATCATATCAGTTGTTAGTGAGATCTAGAAAATCAACAAGTTTGTTGGTGATCTTGAAAACTAGTGAGTTTCTTGGTAGATTGTGAAAACTAAAAGAGGATTGGGAATACTATGTTTATGCCCTATAGAGCTAGAATTCAGAAGAATGTTAGGAACACTATCTACGCCCCCTAGATCTAAAATCTAGAAGAGTGCTGGGAGCACTAGTGTACTTCCATTTATGGGATATAGTGAAACCCAAGGCACAATGAGCATGTGCTCTTGGAAGAGTGGATGTAGGGACAGGATTCTAGAACTACTATAAAAAATATATTTTTTGTGTGTGTTTGCTTATTTATTTCATTCTTCACTATTTTACTTACACGATATTATCACATACATCATAACACAAACACACACATGATAACGTGCTTGAAAAGAGAATAGTTAAGGAAAGCAGAATCTATGCTTAAAATAGACATCATAATAGTGCGAACAACTATGAAAATTACATATGCACTACAATATCATTTCAGCTTAGTATATTAATTTTTATTTGGTCATAATCTTTATATGTTCAATTCACCCCTCCCTATTGATCTATCTATTGCATGGGACCAACAATGCCTTCAATTGAGTGACCATCTATTGATTAATCACATATTTAGGGTTTAACACTCGAGAGCGGTAACCTCGAATAGGATATAGGCATCACAACATAAAATTATAGATAACTCGGGAGAGCTTCTATGTTTTATGAAATCTTTGCAGAGAACCATAGATCTTAATACATTCCCATTGTTCAGATTTTTATAAGGTATTGAAAATAAGGATATTGGGAATAACTACTCTGCCTGGCACCTAGGAGAGGGGGTCAAGTGAATTAGGATTCTCAATTTATAACACAATGCAATGATTAGTCGGTAATGAGTTAAAAACACCAAGAATGAAGCATAAATGAAATCAACCCTCTAGAGTTTTCACATGTTGATTTATTCTATTTAAAGCTTGTCCATTATGTTTCTTATTTCAAAATCTTATTTATTAGTTGTCCAAATAAAGTTGGAATTATTCATGATGATAGCTAGTAAATAATTGGAATATCTAATCCTTGTAGATACAACACTCATTCATTATTATATTAAAAAACTTGACACCATACATTTGTGATTTAATTTGTCAGTGAACAATTGACTCAGATGGTGTGGATCAACCTAGTTACTAGGGATTAGTGCTAATAAAATAATTAGCATTAATCATAATTTTAAGTTGTTTTGACAAAATTGGAAGAGTAATTAGGGTCCAAGTCATCATACCCATAATCAGTAGGACTCACTCCTTGCATGGGACCCACTGCCTTAAATTCCATCAATGTTACCCCTTTTATCTTTTCCCTCAAGTTGTACTTCCAAAATCTCCAAGTTGAATTTCTTAATGAAGATTTTGAAGATTCCAAACTTTGCCAATGGGATCATCTCCCTTATGAAATTAGGGTGTAACTCGAGCTATTTGGGTTCAATTGAAGCCAACCCTAACCTAAACCCAAGGTCTAAAATATCAACCCTAACCCTAACCCAAATTTAATTTTAAAACCTCAAACCTAACCCTATACCAATAGGTCAAGTTTGGATTAAACTTAAGCTATATTCAATCATCAAATCAAACCTTAAAAGGCCTTAATTTGAAGATAAAAGCCTCAATAATGGATGGTGCAAATGAATCTTCAAATGTGCGATATAGCGTGATTGAATCTTTATAACTCAATACTCACTTCACTCAGAAAGATGAAGAAATGGAGAAGAGATGAGAAGATGGGAGATAGAGGCAAAACTGCATATTTTAGCACTAGTGTTATTAAACACTTTTGGTTTGGGGGCTTTAAAACTCTTGAGAGATGAAGATAAAAACATGAATATTCAAAAGCTTAGCACATGAGGTTTTATGTTTGTAATTGGTCTTGACTTCAAAATGGGGGTTTTCAAAAGGGACAAGGAGATGAGGATGGAACAAGGAAGATAAAATTAACTAGAGTAAAACACACTTGTACTAAGAAAGGAAATGGGGACCATAGGAATGAGATGAGATTAATGGGCCATTTGTGCTTCATGGAAGAAATTTCAAGAAGAAGGAGCATTTAAAAATGGATCATGAGAAAAATGTATAATTTTTAATTTTGTAACTAATAATATGAAATTTAGGTAGGTTTCGAGTTGGGTTGCTATCAATCCAACGCTAATTAGGTTCAACCTAATTTCAAAACCCAATATCAAAACTAGTGAACCCAAACCCTTAAATATGTTGGGTAAGGTTATGTAGGTTTGGGTCAACCCGACCCAAGTGGTACTTGATGAAATTTATGGAAGTGTTTTATCCAACAAATTTAACAAGTTTTATTCTTAATTGAATTTAAGAAGTACACTATTCAACTCATCTTCCTTATGATATTCATTCTTAAACATCCATTAATGGAGGTCACCAAGCTTAATAGGGATTTTCTTTGGCTTAAACATAGAGAGTCCATAGTTCATCATCATCTTCCCCAACTATTTGGGCTTTAAGAACCCTTCCCTTTGAGTCATCTCCTTCAACAAATTAAATTCAAAGACTCCATTAATGGAGATTCTCCTATTCCAAAATCTTATTTCAAGAGCCATTGAGAAAGTTCAAAATGTAGTTTCGTTGAGTTTTAGCTCCTTATAAGATTTTATAACTTCCCAAGATTCTAAAATCTAAGGTCCAAGCTCTATCATAGCTATTAGGTACATGCTTGTGAACCCACCATATCACAAGTGGAAGAAACTATTATGCACCAAGGTAGAATTTCACCATGGTTTATCAAATGGTTATGGTAGCGATTAGAGAACAGTAAGGCACTTGCCTCAAAGTGAAGACTGTACTAGAGAAGAAAGCTTGAACTCCAATTGAAGGAAGAAGAGAGTTCATTCTCTCTCCCTCAAAAATAATACATTTTATAGCCATTTCAAAGGTTGTTGGCATGGCAGAACTTAAGCATAATGTAGCCTAGCATCGTAGAGCTTAACATGGTAAAGCTAGGAATGGTGGAGCCTAGCATGGTAGGGCTTGGCATAATGGAGCCTAGCATAGTAGAACTTGGCTTGAAGGAGCTTTGCATTGTAGAGCTTGGCATGGTTAAGCTTGGCATGGTGGAGTCAACATGATAAAGCTATTGGTATAAATGCATAGTTTCGATGACAAACAAAACTTGATTAAAGATTATATACTAAATGTTGTTGCCAAGATTTTAGTATGCAAAAATTAAGTTGCAAGTCTTACAAAAAATGAGCACATAAAATATATTCCATGGCGTAAAGGCTTGGACGTGTAATGAAGCAAAAGACAAAATGCTATTATAGACAAAGCACTCAGTTGTTTCCATTCATTTGTTGAATTGAAAAATTATATCTAATGGATGCAAAGTAGTGTGCATACTACAGACTTTGTCTACCATAAACAAGTCATAGTTAAGCCAATGGTAATTAATTGATAATAAACAAAGTGGAGAAGTGAAGATCTTCCAGCAGAGCAGTGAAAGGCAGTATGATAGAGCGAAGACTTCATGAACTAATGACCATCTGTTGTGAATAGACAAAGCAGAGTAGTGAAAGTTATATGGAAGAGCAAAAAGGTTCATTTGGTGGAGCAATGACGTCTATTTATTCAACTAAGCTCATCTACAATTTATAACAGATAACCTAACAAACGAAGTCGAGAAGAGAATTCATTTGCGCCTTAATGCTTGGTCTATCACTTTTAAGAGACAACCCATAAGATGAAGCAATGAAGGAAATTCGTCTACGCTCCAACATTCCGTCTGTTACTTATAACAGACAGCTCAATAGATAAAGCATGAAAGAAATAAATCATCCGTGCTTCTATAGTTCAATAAAAAAAAAACCACAAGACAAACCACTGGAAAAAATGATTCATCTACTAGCACTAAAAAGGATGATATGTTTGCTACTTATGAAAGACATACCAGAAGATGAATGAACCTTGTCTTATGAACAACTGGACATATACTTCATGTGTCACAAGTAGAAGACGAGTAACAATTAGGCCAAAATTGTTGGTCTTTGCTCAGCATTAATAATGCCCTTGCCATATTGATGAAAAAGTCAACCATTGCAGCAATACCTCGACCAGAGCCTATTGAGAAAGTAAAAATCATTTTCTCTAAAGTTGGCACTGCAGGCATTTCAACAGACAAGGATTAAGCAAAAGTTAGAGAATTCAAAATACACTAATTAGAATGGTCTTCTATCACTAATGGAGCTCACCTATCACCAACGACTGGAATTCAAAGTAGTTATAATTGAAGCATTATTGAAGTAGAAGGAAGTACCAAGTATTGAGAAAATCATTCAAATATTCTTGAGAGCATTTATTGATCAGAGCCAGACCTTTTGCTATTCTTCAAGAGTCAAGAGCCTTGCATTGAAATCTTAAACAACTTTCTTTGAAGGCTCATAACCACCATTGCAAAGATTATTTACTTTTGTATTTAATTTTCAGAAACCTTCCCCTGTGCTTACTGAGAAATACTTATGCTTCAACTTTTGATATTCATTCTTTGTAAATTCCTTAAACTAATGGTTAAGAATAAACTCAAGAAGAGCTGTGATTGTATGAGGGTAGACAAGAGTTATTTATTTCCGCCCCCTAGGTCTAGAATCTAGAAGCGTGCTAGGAGCATGTGAATATACCCACTAGAGCTAAAATCTAGAAGGGTGTTGGGAGCACTATGAATACACCCCTTAGAGCTACAATGTAGAAGAATGCTAAGAGTACTACTATATTTTTGCTATTGGGAATAGTGGGACCCAAGACACAAAAAGAAAAAGTGTTCTTGGAAGAGTGGAGTAGAGTGTTTACTCGAATCACTATAAAAATTACTGTCTTATTCATTTGTGCATTTGTTGATTGAGTAGTTGATTACTAGAGGGATGATTAATCCTAAAGGGGTTGAGAAATAATTTTTAAGTACCCAATTCACCCCTCCCTTTTTGGGTTTTTGCCTAATCTTTGGAACCAACAAGTGGTATCAGAGCAGTTTACATAAACACTTGTAGTGATCTGATGGCAAATCCATCATACTTATTACAAATATTCACTAAGGGGCAATCGTCTACCCGGTCACCCCTATTTGATGGAATTAACTTCGCTTACTAGAAGCTGATGATGAAGCAATTCATTATAGCTAATGATATGGAGTCTTGGAAGGCTATTAAAGTTGGAATCACTCTTTTCACTACTGAAGTAGATGCATAGACCAAAGATGAAGTCACCTCAGTCCAAAATAATGCAAAAGCTATGAACTCTTTATTTTAAAGACTATCCTCATCTGAGTTTGATAGAGTATCCTCTTGCATTACTGCAAAAGGTATCTGAGATAAATTAATGTTTATAGATGAAGGATCCTCACAAGTCAAGGGAACTAGAAGAAATATGTTAATAGGAGAACTAAAAAACTTTAGGATGAAGGAAGGAGAAAGTATATTAGAAATGTGTGCTCATTTTTCTAAAGTTGCTAACACTTTGAAAGGTTTGGAAAAAGAAGTCACGAACTCTGAACAGGTGATGAAGGTACTAAGGGAGCTACCAAAATCATAAAACTAGAAGATCACAACAATAAAAAAAGCAATGGACCTGAACACTCATTCTTAGATTTCTAATGCATCAAGAGTCATATTATTCTGAATTTATATGAGAAAGTTATGGTTAAAATAGTATAACTATCTATAGAGCTTCACATTCGTCTGCTATTTCATCTGACAAAAGGTGTCACTTTGAAGGCTCATGACTCATATAAGATGGATGATTCAGAAAAGTGATTAACATAAAAGTTGTAGATCTTAAAAGTTTCTATCAAACCCAACAAAAATCACTCAATTTGGAGTTCATATGAGAAAGTTATGATAATTCTACTATTCTAGAACATAAAGTTCTTCAAAGCAGAATAAAGAACTCCGAAGTTCACTTCAAAGTTTTCCAAAGTAGAATAAAGAACTTCGAAGTTCTCTGAAGCAAAATAAAGAGCTCCGAAGTTCTATGAAGTAGAATAAAGAGCTCCGAAGTTCTCCGAAGCAGAATAAAGAACTCCGAAGTTCACTTCAAAGTTCTCCAGAGCAAAATAAAGAACTCTAAAGTTCACTTTAAAGTTCTCCGAAGCAGAATAAAGAACTCTGAAGTAGGAATTCAAATTTCTGCTCATTTTAAGTACATCCACAACAAGAAATAAAGTTTGAAATCAAACTTAGTTATTTTTTCATGCGTCAGATGTTGTTGTCCAAATTATCATCAGCAATAGTTTTTTAGCAATGGAGTTTCACAATGATTAGCAATTGCAATCATATATATTATTTTTGGAAGCAAGATTTTTTACATACGTTGCTAAATTTCTAAAAATTTTTAGAATGCATAAATTATTGCAATATTTAGAAGGAATCTTTTGGAAATCAATTACGCAACATCTATTGTTGGAAATTGTATGAAAACAACCTTTCCAGATGGAAAAAATAGAGTTATTTTTAGAAGAAGATTTTTATGTGTAAGAGAGTTGCAATTCATGGAGGAGTGTAACTATAATCAGGTTGTTTGGGTTATTTAAGGAGACATCTAAGGACAGAGCTGGGGGGATGAGAGTGGAGCATAGACAGAGGAGTTGGATGGGAGAAGTTTTCCAAGGGAGTAAGAGAAGGATTTCGAGTTCTGCAATCATGCATATTTCAAAGAGTTTTATTTCTATTTTTATCATGAACTAAATTCCTTTTTTTGGGGCAATGATGTAGCCCTCTTTTATATTCATTGTTAACAAAGATTGTTGGCTTATTAATTCATTATCATCTTGTTTCATTCATTGTGTATAATTCATAATTAACTTGATTATCTTTGAGTACATGGTTAAGGTAGATGCCATATGCTAAACCATGTATTGTGTTCTTTTGAACGAATGAGTAGATGGTTAAGGTAGACGCCATATACTAAACTATTCTACTTGGTTTGTTAAAGTTCTTCTGATCTTCATGAGTTTTCAATCTCAATTACACTACATGCCATAGGTAATTGGAACGGGAGAAAATACTTGATTTAAACCCGGATGTCTAACGGTAATAATCATACAGTGGATAGAATGAATCCAAGATGCTGAATTGATACTAATAGTTCAACAACACTATATATCATTGAGTAGTGAAATTAGATCTCCAGACTCTCACAACACTACTTTCTACCATTATTTTCTACTATCTTACACTACACTTTTAATTAGTTATTTTGTAAATTATCTTTTAGATTCAAGATAACTTAGTATAAGTAACTAAACATAATTAAATTAGTTTGACAGTTCTTTGTGGGATCGACCCTTGCTAAACACACTAAACTGCTATACACTCGTGCACTTGTGAGGAATTATAATTTGACCATCAAGTTTTTGGTGCCATTGCCGGGGAACTAGTTCAAATTGGTTTGATTAAATTAGTTATGATTTTTTTTCTTTTAATTGCTATATTTTAATTTATTTAGGATTTTTAATTCTTTCTTTCATTCTTTTGTAGAACTATGAATGCAAGGAAGGCAATCACTGAATCCAATTTTGTTACCCTTGAACAATAACATTGATAAAGTGGAAACACAAACAAATAGCATAACTAAAGAACACATTCAGATGGTTGACAATATGCAAAATAGAGTGATTCAACAAGATCAACAGCTGATGAAGGAATTTGCATGCCCAACGATTGGAATTTCACCTTCATGCATTGTTTTAGATGACAATGCCAGGAATTATAATATGAAGCACATACACTTTAACTTGCTTTCTTCTTTCCATGGTGTAGCTATAGAAGATCCCTTAATATTAATGCGGGATTTCTATGCAACTATTCAAACTTTTCCTTTGTAAGGTTTAATTAAGAATCAACTGCGCATGAAGTATTTTCCTTACACTTTGAAGAATGCAGCAAAAACATGGTTCATGATATTGGTTCCTGGATCACTGATTACATGGGATGCAATATATAAAAAATTCATTAGTAAATTTTATTCCCATACTAAAACTGCAGAATTGAGAAGTAAGTTTGCTACTTTTCCTCAAATGGATGGAGAAGCATCCATGAAACATGGGAGAGATTTAAGGCATTACTGATTCAATGTCCTCACCATAGATATCCTCTTGAATTGCTCAATTAAATTTTCTATGATGGACTAACACAACCATGCCAAGCCATGGTTGATAATGTTGCAGGTGGAGCAATGGGAGAAAAGACCCCGCAAGAGACATATGATCTATATGAGATGCTTGGTGCAAACTCCCAACAAAAGAGTGTAAGAGGTAAGTCTAGAGGAATTTATGAGATTAACTCTAGCACTAATCTTTCTATGTAGATGTCAGATATGGCAAAATAGATAAGGCAATGTGCTCAATGATAATGAACTTGAAGCAACTTGTACCTACTGAGGTTTGTTCAATTTGTGGTAATCTAGGGCACTCACAAAATGTTTGTCCTTCCAATGAAAGTTTTGCAGGAGTTTTGGAGCAAGCAAATGCAATGAATTTTCATAACCAACGGCCACGTAATGATCCTTATTCAAATACTTACAATCCAAGTTAGAGAAATCATCCAAAATTTTCATAGAACAATAGCAACAATCAGAATCAAGCTGGAACTTCTTTTCAGAATGCGGAGGCATCAATAAAAAAGATAGAAACACAGTTGGGGCAGATAGTAGAAGCGGTGCAAAGTCACACACCTAGAAAGTTGCCATATTAGCCAGAGTAAGCAAAAGCAGTCACAACATTGAAAAGTGGAATGGTAATTAATAATAAAATTGGTGAAGAAGTTGATGAATCTAATGTTTCTACAGGAACAGACAATGGGAAGAAAAAGGCAAAGGAGGAAGTGCATTCAAGGAAGGCTATGTTTCCAATAGTTGACCCTCCTGTCAACTATAAGCCACTGCCCCCTTATGATCCACCAGTGCCTTTTCCAAGAAGATTGTGGAAAGGCAAATTGGACAAATTATATTTTGATATTTATGACATCCTCTCCAAAGTTAATATTAACTTACCTTTGCTTGACATGATTAAGAACATGCCTGCTTATGCTAAGTTTTTGAAGGAATCAACCACAAGGAGGTGTAATTATGAATCTCATAAAAAGGTAATAGTTTCAAAAGTTGCAAGTGTAGTTCTGCAGACAAATCTTCCTCTAAAGTTGAAGGATCTAGGTAGTTTTAATATCATAATCACTGTTGAAGGAACAAATAAGGTAAAGACTATGTTGGATTTAGGAGCAAGTATAAATTTGATGCCTTATTCTGTTTACTTGCAGCTTGGTTTGAGAGATTTGAAACCTACTATAATGTCTCTATAACTTACAGACAGATCAGTGAAATATCCAAGAGGCGTTATAGAAGATATATTGGTGTAGATTAACAAACTTATTATTCCTGCAGATTTTGTTGTGCTTGACATGGAGAGGCAAGTGACTTTTGAGAGAGAGGTGCCCATTCTTTTGGGGTGTCCATTCATGGTAATAGCTAGGATGATCATTAATGTGCAAAATGGGAAGCTGAAAATGACTATTTCGAATGAGACTGTGGAATTTTCTATTTACAATTCTCTTTTATTACCTTCAGATCCTACAAATCCTAGTGGTTGTTTTTAAATTGATGATTTGGACTCACTTGTATCATCTACTTTTGTGCAATAGGAAACAGAAGACAAACTGACATTGGTGCTTACAACTGAAGAATTTATTAAGGATAAAAAAATTAAAGAGTTGAAAGAAGATTTGGATAGTGTAGAGGAAGTTAGAGAAGATGAAGTTACCAAGGAGGTGTTCACACATTAAAGTTCCAATTTGGCATTATCAATTGTCACACAACCAAAACTGGAACTGAAGCAATTGCCACCTAACTTAAAATATGTATTTCTTGGTGCTAATAATACTCTTCCAGTTATTATTGCTGTTGACTTAACTGTTGAGGAAGAGAATAAGTTGTTGAATGTCTTGAGAGAGCACATAGAGGCTATAGGATGGACATTAGCTGACATCAAGGGAATTAGCCCCACTATATGCATGCACAAAATTTTTTTGGAACATAATGCAAAGCCTTTCAAGGATGCTCAGAGGAGACTTAACCTACACATGCAAGAAGCTATTAGAGCCAAAGTGATTAAGCTCTTGGATGCAGGTATTATCTACCCAATTTTTGATAGCAAATGGGTAAGTCCGGCTCATGTGGTACCAAAGAAATCTGAAATTTCTGTTGTTAAGAATAATAATAATGAGTTGGTGCTAATAAGAATGACTACAGGATGGTGGATGTGCATAGATTGTAGAAAACTAAATGAAGCCACCAGAAAGGATCATTTTCCTCTTCCTTTCATTGATCAAATGCTTGAACGATTGTCAGGTCATGCCTACTACTATTTTCTGGATGGTTTTTCAAGTTACAATCAGGTCCCCATTGCTCTAGAAGACTAGGAAAAGATAACTTTTACCTGCCCATTTAGAACTTTTGCATATAGAAGGATGCCTTTTGGGTAATGCAATGCTCCTGCAATATTTCAGAAGTGTATGATGTCTATTTTTTCTGATATGATTGAAAGGCTCAAAGAGGTTTTCATGGATGATTTTTCTATATTTGGTGATTCATTTGATGATTGCCTTAATAACTTGACAATGGTGCTAAAAAGGTGTGTTAAAACGAATCTAACATTAAGCTGGGAGAAGTTTCATTTCTTAGTTAAGCAAAGAATTGTGTTGGGACATATTGTGTCAAATAGAGGCATTAAAATTGACAAGGCAAAGATTGATGTGATTGCTAAGTTGCCCCCTCCCACTTCTATCAAGGGAGTGAAGAGTTTTCTGGGTCATGTAGGTTTCTATAGAAGGTTCATAAAAGATTTTTCAAAAATTTTTAGATCACTGTGTAACTTGCTAGCTAAAGATGTGACTTTCTATTTTGATGATGAGTGCCTTGTTACTTTCAATACCTTAAAGAAAAATTAACTTCTGCTCCAATTTTAGCAGTTCCTGATTGGTCTATTCCTTTTGAACTTATGTGTGATGCACCTGACTTTGCTATTGGAGTTGTCTTAGGATAAAGAATGGATAAATTGCCTCATGTGATTTATTATACAAGTAGAACTTTGAATGAAGCATAATTAAATTATTCCACTACTGAAAAAGAATTGCTTGTAATTGTGTTTGCATTGGAAAAGTTTTGCTCATATCTGATCGGTTCAAAGGTAATTGTTTATTCTGATCATACTGCATTGAAATATTTGCTGACTAAGAAAGATTCCAAGCCTAGATTGATCAGGTGGATATTATTTTTGCAAGAATTTGACCTGACAATCAAGGATAAAAAAGGCAGTAAAAATGTTATAGTTGATCGTTTATCTAGGTTAGTGGAAGGGACTGATTTTGAGCAGAATAAAGATAAAGAGAGCATTCACATTAATGAGATTTTTCCTAATGAGCAACTATTTTATGTAAAGGGAAGTGAACCTTGGTATGCTGATATTGTTAATTATTTGGTTAAGGGAGTTTTTAATCCTATATTGAATTTGAAGGGAAGAAGGAGATTACTATCTGTGAGCAAAATATTGCTTTTGGGATGATCCAGTTCTATTAAAATGTGTCCAGATAAGATCATTAGATGTCGTGTACCTGAGGATGGACAATAAAGCATTTTTAAACATTTTCATACATTCAGCTATGGAGGACATTTTGGAGGGAAGAAGACTGCTCTCAAAGTTTTCTGATCTGGTTTTTACTGGCCAACTATTTTTAGGGATGCTCATGCCTTTTGTGCAACATGTGATAGGTGTTAGAGAATAGGTAACATTGGTAAACGAGCCACTCACAGGTAATCTAGTTATTGAATTATTTGATGTACGAGACATTGATTTCATGGGCCCATTCCCACCATCCAATGGGAACATGTACATTCTGCTTGCTGTTGATTATGTATCTAAGTAGATTAAGGAAATGACCACTAAAACTAATGATGCTAATATTGTGCTAACATTTCTGAAAAACAGGATTTTCTCTAGGTTTAGCACTCCAAGAGCAATCATTAATGATAGAGTAACTCGTTTTTGCAGCTTTGTTTAAAAAGTATAACATTACTCATCGAGTTGCAACACCTTATCATCCACAAACTTCTGGATAAGTTGAAGTAAGTAACAGACAGATCAAAGCAATTTTGGAGAGGACAATGAACACCTCAAGGAAAGATTAGGCAATGCAATTGAATGATGCACTTTGGGCACATAGGACTGTATTCAAGACCCCGATAGGAATGAGTCCTTATAGACTTATCTTTGGAAAAGCTTGCCATCTGCTAATGGAGTTAGAGCACAAAGCATACTAGGCAATAAAGAAACTGAACTTTGATTTAAAGAAGGTAGGTGAAGAGAGAAAGCTTCAACTAAATGGACTAGAGAAGCTAAGAGATGAATCTTATGAGAATGCAAAGATTTATAAGGAGTGAACAAAGAGATATCATGATCAAATTATTCGCAAAAGATGCATTGAACCTGGAATGAAAGTTTTGCTTTATGACTCACATTTACATTTGCTTCTAGGAAAATTTCAATCTAGGTGGGTTGGAACATTCCTGGTGACACAAGTGTTCTCACATGAAGTTGTGGAGTTAAAGAACTTGAGGACTGGGAACAAGTTCAAAGTCAATGGTCATCGAGTAAAGAGATATATGAAGGATGACTTGCCAATGTAGTTGAATGAAACTGTTAGATTTCAAAATCTATGAAGGAGGAATTTGTCTTGTATAGACGTAAAATAAAGCGCTCCTAGGTAGGCAACCCAAGTTTCTGAACTTTCTTTGTTTTCTTAGCATTCAGATTAGTTAGTGGTTTTATTTTGTCTATTAGTAAAGATTTATTTTATTTTTTTTAAGTAGTGGTTTGATGTTTCTGTTGTAGAAGGAAGAAATCTATTTTGTAAAATAAGTGTAGAAGTTGCAGTGCATTGCAGATGATATTTTTAGTGTTATAACTGCTACCTGATATTTACAAAGGATATCAAAGCAATTTCGGAAGGAGAGGATGAGAATTCACTTCATGCAGGGAAGCCCATGAACTTAAACTTCTATCATTATTTCACATTGAGGACAATATTTGGTTTAAGTTGAGGGGTATTTGGAGATTTACATTTAGATTTCAGAATTCATTTTCATATTTGCATTCAGTTCAGTTTGGAAATTTTTTTTGCTAAGTTACATATTTTGAAAGGAAATGCAATTTCTAATGACTTAGCCAAGTAAAGTTAAGAGCAATTATGCTAGCATGTTGAAATTGAATAAGATGGATTCATTCTCTCGTAATAATCAAGTGACATATGCTGAGTTTTTTATTACCATTGCACATGATTTAGAATAAAGGATAGATGTTACCCTATAATTTATTGATTCTTTTGATAAGTCCTTTTTCATGACTGATGAAAATTTTAGTGAGCACATTACATCATGATTATGCAAAATATATATTGATTAGTTGATGATGTGAATTTAGTGACAAATTTTGTTTGACATGAGCATGCTGGAACTTGTTTGATTAACCCTCAAGGCGAAATCCTAGATAACATGTTTACTTGGAAGTGATTTAGGCATTCTTTGATCAATTTGAACCTTTCAAGCTAACCTATTACATTAATTATCACTAGTGTCCTCATTGAGCTTTAATTAAAGAATGACATATGCAAAGCAAATAAAAGACCACCATTCAACTTTTCTTTCTTTAGCCTTATCATTCAATCCCTTTCAGCTTGAAAAACCATATTAGACCTATTAAGAAACATATTTATATATGATGGTAGAGAGGTATATGAGTGCATAAGAAGACCAGTTGGGGGTTATTGAAAAGATGAATGTTAAAAGAAAGATGGGATAAAAGAAAAGGAATCAGTGAGGATTTATCCTTCAAATGAGGGGATCACGTCTCCATGAACTCAACAGGCAATAAGTTAGGAGTTGTGGTAGTAATATAGCCCATAGTTGGGGGGATCACATCCTAATGAAAGTAAAAGAAATAAGTCTAGGATGTGGTAGTAATACAGCTCATAAAACAGATAAAACCCCAAACAAAAAGTTAAGAGGGTGAAGATTCATGTACAATGCAGATATGATCTCTTACTTTATGTATCCTTATTCCCTTTTCTTGTTAGCTACACCTAAGGCCCGATTACAAGCTTAAGAAAAAGACCTATTAATCCAAGTGAATAGAGTTTTCTACATCAGTGGAGAAAAATTATGAAAAGTAAGCTTATGGGATGTTTGTGAAGATCATGAGAATTATTGGTTTACACATTGTTGACTGAAAAATATGCATGTAACATAAAATTGACACTGCACACACACATTTTCATTTCACAAAAGGATTAATGAAGTATGTGTTTCATGAGATTACTTGGTAAGTATCTTGAGTGATTTCTGAGATATGTGCACATGTATAGTTTGTATGGCATAGTACTAATTGTTTGAGAGAGATTTTCCTAACTGATTCATGAGTTCAGATTGTTATTTTGCTCGAGGATGATCAAAAGTTAAGTTTGGGGGTATTTGATATGCTCATAATATATCATATTTTTATATTTAAATTCACATATTTAAGATCTTCTTTTAATGTCTTTTCAGTAGTTTTTATTGACATTTATGTGAATATTTCACTTAACAAAGTTTATTTTATTGATCCTTAAATGAAACTAAAAATTACAAAAGATGTTACTTTAAAGCAATTTTTGGGACTGATGGAGGCATATTTGGAAAATGCGTTCAATATCAAAGTTTTAGCCTTTGTTCTTAGATTTCTAATGTATCAGGAATTATATCATTACAGCAATACCTTAACTAGAGCTTATTAAGAAACTAAAAATCATCTTCTCTAAAGTTGGCATTGCAGGCATTTCAACAGTCAAGGATTAAGCGAAAGTTAGAAAATTCAAAATACACTAATTAGAATAGTCTTCTATCATTAATGGATCTCACCTATCACTAATGATTGGAATTCTAAATTACTGGAGTAGGAGAAAGTACCAAGTATTGAGAAAATCATTCAAATCCTCTTGAGAGCATTTACTAATCAGAGCTAAACCTTCTGCTATTCTTCAAGAGTCAAAAGCCTTGCATTGAAATCTTCCTCAACTTTTTTTGAAGGCTCACAACCACCTTTGCGAAGATCATTTACTTTTACATTCAATTTTCAGAAACCTTCCCCAGTGCTTACTGAGAAATACCAATGCTTCAACTTTTGATATTCATTCTTTGTGAATTCCATGAACTAGTCGTTAAGACTAGACTCAAGAAGAGCAGTGACTATATTAGCATAGATAAGAGCTATTTATTCATGCCCCCTAGAGCTAGAATCTAAAAAAGTGCTAGGAACACTGTGAATACACCTACTAGAGCTAGAATCTAGAAAAATGTTGGGAGCACTGTGAATACACCCCTTAGAGATATAATCTAGAAGAATGCTAGGAGCACTATGTTCATGCCCCTTAGGGCTGGAATCTAGAAGAGTACTGGGAGCACTACTGTATTTCTGCTATTGGGAATAGTGGGACCCAAGACACTAAAAGAAAAAGTATTCTTGGAAGAGTGGAGACTCGAACTACTATAAAAATTACTGTGTCTTATTCATTTGTGCATTTGTTCATTGAGTAGTTGATTGCTAGAGGGACGATTAATCCAAAAAAAGTTGAGAAATAATTTTTAAGTACCCAATTCATCCCTCCCTTCTTAGGTTTTTGCCTAATCTTTGGGACCAACAAGTGGTATTAGAGTAGTCTACATAAAGACTTGAGGTGACCCGATGACAAATCCATCATCCTCATTACAAATATTCACCAAGGGGCAATCATCTACCCAGCTACCCCTATTTGATGGGACTAAATTTTCTTACTAGAAGCTGATGATGAAGTAATTCATTATAGCCAATGATATGGAGTCTTGGAAAGCTATTAAAGTTAAAATCACTCTTTCCACTACTGAAGTAAATGCATGGATCAAAGAGGAAGCCACCTCATTCCAAAATAATGTAAAGGCTATGAACTCTTTATTTTATGGACTATCCTCATCTAAGTTTGATAGAGTATCCTCTTGCACTACTGGAAAAGGTATCTGAGATAAATTAGTATCTATAGATGAAGGATCCCCACAAGTCAAGGGAACTAGAAGAAATATGTTGATAGGAGAACTAAAAAACTTTAGGATGAAGGAAGGAGAAAGTATATAAAAAATGTATGCTAATTTTTCTAAAGTTACTAACACTTTGAAAGGTTTGGAAAAAGAAGTCACAAACTCTGAATAGGTGATGAAGATACTAAATGAGCTACTAGAATCATAGAACCATAAGATCACAGCAATAGAAAAAGCAAAGGACCTAAATACTCTTCTAGTGAATGATCTTATCATCTCACTGATGTCACATAAGATGATCAAAAGTAAAAGGGAGGAGCCAACAAAGCCAAAGAAAGTCTTTCTCCAAAATTTACTAAAGAAAGCATCAGTGATCCGGCATCATTATTTGAAGATGATATGGCCATGTTGGTCAAAAACTTTAGAAAGTTTGCCAGAATCAACAGAGGCAGCACCTTAAGAAGACTGCCTAGACAATAGAAGAAAATAACTAAAAGAATGTAGGATCTTCCTACATGCTATACATGTGGAGGGATTGGAAACATGTTTCCTGAGTGTCCTAATGAAGAAAAAGTAAATATGAATGAGAAGGATGACAGAAAAGAAAAGAAACACTTCAAGAAGTTTTTGAGAAATCAAGCCACAGGAATGTACATGATAAGCTCATAATACATCATATTTTTATGATTAAATTCATATATTTAAGATCTTATTTTAATGAATTTTTGGTAGTTTATATTGACATTTATGTGAATATTTCACTTAACAAAGTTTGTTTTATTAATCTGTAAAATGAAACTAAAAATTACAAAAGATGTTACTTTATAGCAATTTCTGGGACTAATGGAGGCATATTTGAAAAATGTGTTCAACATGAAAGTTTTAATATTTGTTCTTATATTTCCAATGTGTCAAGAATCATATTATTTTGAATTTATATGAGAAAGTTATGGTTAAAATAGTACAACTGTCTGTAGAGCTTCACATTCATCTGCTATTTCATCTGACAGAGGGCATCACTTTGAAGGCTCATAACTCATATAAGATGGATGATTCAAAAAGTGATCAACATGAAAGTTGTAAATCTTGAAATTATCAATCCAACTTAATAAAAATCACTCAATTTGGAGTTCATATGAGAAAGTTATGATAATTCTACTAAAATTGCACTAGAACATAAAGTTCTCCGAAGCAGAATAAAGAACTTTGAAGTTCACTTCAAAGTTCTTCAAAGCAGAATAAAAATCTCTAAAGCAAAATAAAAAACTTTAAAACTCACTTCAAAGTTATCTGAAGCAGAATAAAGAACTCTAAAGTTCACTTCAAAGAACTTCGAAGCAACGCTTATTCACTCTGAAGTTCACTTATCACTCTGAAGTAAGCTTCTGAGAACTCTGAAGCTGGAATTCAAATTTCTGCTTGATCTTCAGTGCATCCACAACAAGAAACAAGGTTTGAAATCAAACTTTGTTATTTTTTCATTCGTCAGATGCTGTTGTCCAAACTATCATCAGCAATATTTTTTTAGCAATGGAGTTCCATGATGATCAGCAATTACAATCATCTGAGTTATTTTTGGAAGCAAGGTTCTTTGCATACATTGCTAAATTTTTAGAAGTTTTTAGAATGCATAAACTATTGCAATATTTAGAAGGGATCTTTTAGAAATCAATTGCGCAACATCTAATGTTGGAAATCGTATGGAAACATCCTTTCCAGATGGAAAAGACAGAGTTATTTTTAGAAGAGGATTTCTATGCATAAAAGAGTTGCAATTCATGGAGGAGTATTACTATAATCATGTTGTCTGGGTTATTTAAGGAGACATCTAGGGACAAAGCTGGGGGGATGAGAGTGGAGCATAGACAGAGGAGTTGGACGGGCAAAGTTTTCTAAGGGAGCAAGAGAAGGATTTCGAGTTCTGCAATCATGCATATTTTAAAGAGTTTTATTTATGTTTTTATTATAAACTAAATTCTTTTTTCTGGGGCAATGATGTAGCCCTCCTTGATATTCATTGTTAATAGAGATTATTGGTTTATTAATTCAATATTATCTTGTTTCATTCATTTTGTATAATGCAATCATCGAATTTATTTAATTGTCTGATCACCAATTATGTGAATTAACTTGATTATCGTTGAGCACATGTTTAAGGTAGACACTATATGCTAAATCATGTACTGTGCTCTTTTGAATGAATGAGTAGATGGTTAAGATAAATTTTATATACTAAACTATTCTACTCGGTTCGTTAAAGTTCTTCTGATCTTCATGAGTTTTCAATTTCAATTACACTACCTGCCATAGGTAATTGGAATAGGAAAAAATATTTGATTTAAACCTGGACACTTAATGGTAATAATCATACAATGGATAGAATGAATCCAAGATGCCGAATTGATACTAACATCTCAACAACACTGAATATCATTGAGTGGTGAAGTCAGATCCCCAGACTCTTACAACCTGAAATCTCTTTTACATTACTTTCTGCCATCATTTTCTGCTATCTTACATTACACTTTTAATTACTTAGTGTCTAATTTATGTTTCAAATTTGGGACAACTTAGTATTAGTAACTAAACATAATTGAATCAATTTGACAGTTCTCTGTGGGATCGACCCTTGCTAAGCACATTGTACTACTATATACTCATGCACTTGAAAGGAATTATAATTTGACTATGTGAATGATGAAGACTCATCAGGGACAAGCTCAAGTGAGAAAGGTGATAATGAGTTGGACACCTTGCAAGAATATGTTGCATGGCCCAGATGGAGATTGAATCAATAGATCAAATCACCATCAAGTAGTAGTGCACAACAGAGCTAGAGATAGAGGTAAACTCTTACTATTCCTATAGTTCTGACTCTTCAAGATCAAATAACACTTGCTTCAAATGCAAAATATTTGATGAGTTACAACAATCTTACAACTCTCTTTTCAGTGAGTTTGAATCACTTGGCTAGAAACCTACTCAAAAGAAAAGACACTTTGATGCAATTGTCAAAGTAAATTCTATTATGGCAGAAAGAAATCTGCCTCTACAAAAGGAGGTTGGAAATCTGAAGAAATAGATAGAAATATTAACCAACATGTTGAGTACATTCTCCAATCCAGGAGAATCTGTAACCAAGTTCATGAGAATGACTAGTCAAACTAGCAAAAAGGGACTTCATTGTGAACAGTTAGATGATGAAAACTTACAAAAATTTGTTTGATGGTCCAAGAGAGTGAACTTCACAGAAGAAAGGGAAAACTGTCCAAACATTAGAAGTTCATGGGTTATCCCTAGATAAAGGAACCTGTGGAATATAATGCATCTAGCAAAGTTCCAAATACTTGATATTTCTGCAATAGAATTAGACATAAAGGGTATGATTACTATGCCAAAAAGATACAAGCAAAAGTTGCAAAGATGAGATGAAAATGCAAGGAATCTGTACAAACTTCTACCATAAACAATTCCACTAAAACCATTGGACCCAATACTTGGGTACCAAAAAGGTAAGAAGAAAATTTGCTTTGAATGCAGGTTAGTCTCTAAGCTATGTTTGGTAATGCATGGTTTATGGATAGTGGCTGCTCGATACATATGATTGGGAACAAGAAGCTGTTCAAAGAATTAAAATCGATGAATGGAGGAATAGTTGCATTTAGCAACAATGACAAAGGCCTTATCAAAGGAATAGATAAGATTTATGGTTTAGATGTATTATATGTAGAATGACTCAAGCACAATTTGCTAAGTATCAGTCAATTATATGATAAGGGTCACAAAGTTGTGTTTGAACCATCTGCCTACAATCTATTTAGTATAGACAATGATCTTCTATTCAGTGGAAAAAATGCATGGAAATATCTATCTAGTATAGCTAGATGATATTATTGGAAAATGCTTAATTGCTTTGCTAATAAGAATACAAATTATCATCTTTTATTCCCTTAATACTTAATCTTTTACACTTATTTGACTCCTATATGCACTCATTATACTTATATTTTGATTTAGGAGACAATTGGAGTGGTTAAGTGCAAAAAGAAGTCAATTAAAGGATTTTGGACAATTTCAGCATCATTCTGTATTTTGGTCATAACTATCTCATCTGACTTCCAATTAAGATGATTAAAAATGTTCTGTAACACAAGAAAAATTTCTACAACTTTCATTTTGGGAGTTTTTAGAGATAAGGACTATATCAAGGGAAAAAATATGAAGAATGCCAAAGTCAGGATGAAGTACAGAGGAGAAGCAACAAAGAGCAGAGCACCGGAGCCAGCAGACCGGCGCCACTGGCGCCAACCCACTTCACACCACCACCACACCAGGCAGCAAGGTGGTGCCGGCAATGTCCGACTCTATTCCAACTTTTCAAATTCTATAGATTTTACATATTTTGCGTATTTTTGACTCTCTATAAATAGTAGTTTCCTAGGGCTTTTTGAAAGTTCTTTTGCTAAGGTTTTAGGAGGAATTTTTTGCGACTTTCGACAAAGAATCTTCTTCTTCTCTCTTCTATTTTATTTTCTTTGTGATTTCATGGCCCTGTGTGGCTAAATTTTTATTTTTGGTTTAAGGAGAAAGAAACCTCATAATTAATATACTGTGAGATCTAATTTGAGGTAATTGTTCAATTTATACTTTGAGTATTGAATATTCTTCTTTGTTCATGATTATAATTTTTATGTTTAATTTCTAGGAGGCCTACTAGTTTATTTTTCATTGCAATCTATTGCTAGATTAATATCAAATCCATAATTGTTTAATCTCTCTAATTTGCTAAACAACTAGGGTTTAATAATTTACTGTTGTTGCAGTTATTAAATCTTAGAAAGAAAATTTGACTAAATTAAATGCAACCATTAGTGCTTATGTTGTTTAACTTCACCAATCTCTACAAATCTTAATATTGTTATTAAATTAAACCTTTAGCACTGGTCTGAGGTTTTTTAGTGGTTAGGGTTAATTAGAATGTTGGTTTTAATTAAATATATTGAAGGAGAGATAGGAAAAATAACTTCAATGATGAATATTTAAAGTATGAATTGATTTATAATTGCGTTAATGATCAGTTATGAGATTTTGATGGTGGATGTTGACTTGAACCAAGGTTTTCTTCTCTAATAGATTTCTTTTATAACACTTTCTTCATTATATTTAAAACCTCCCATTTCTTATTCACATTACATAAAACTAAGCTTGACACTCCTCATGAGATCGACCCTTATTCACATTACTACAGGTAATTTAATAGAAGTAAGGTTCTAAATTTGGTTGCCTACGATAGTACACTAAAATTTTGGCGTCATTGTCGGGAAGACATTCTAGTTGATTTTTTGTGCTTTTGGGATTTTTCTTATTTATTTTTGTGATTTAATTTTGGCACCATTGTAGGTGAAAATTCTCTTAAGCATCTGAAGGAATTTCATGAGGTGTGCACAAGTATGAAACCAACAGGGGTGACTGAAGAGCAAATCAAACTGAGAGCCTTTTTCATTCTCTTTGAAGGATTTAGTTAAGGATTGACTTTACTATACACCATCTAGGAGCATCACAACATGGAATGAGATGAAGAGTTTATTTTTGGAGAAATATTTTCTAGCTTCAAGAGCGACTAGCAATAGGAAGGAAATTTGTGGTGTGAGACAACATAGTGGAGAATCCCTATACGAATATTTGGAATATTTTAAGAAATTATATGCATACTATCACTATCATCAGATTAGTGAGTAGCTACTCATCTAATATTTCTATGAGGGACTTCTACCCACCAAAAGGAGCATGATTGATGCTGCTAGTAGAGGTGCTTTGGCGGATAAAACTCCTGAAGCTGCAAGGACTTGATTGCAAAAATGGCAGCCAAACAATTTGGCAATAGGCTTGATTCTCTATCCAAGCCTGTTAAAGAGGTAAGTGTTTCCTCCCTTGAACAACAAATTGCAGGTCTAACTTCTCTTGTTCGTCAATTGACTATAGGGAATATGCAAATAATGAAAGCTTGTGGAATTTGCTCCATGGTAGGACATCCAACTGATATGTACCGAACTCTTCAAGAGGAACCTATTGAGTAGGTGAACACAATGGGCGGTTTTTCTAGATAACCACAAGGGAAATATGATCCCAATTCAAACACATACAAGCCAACATGGAGGAATCATCCCAATTTCAATTATGGGAACCAATAAGTAAATTAGTCTCTTGCTCAAAATCACCCAAATTTTTAGCAGTATTAGTAGCCTTACCCACCTAAACAACCACAGGGACAAACTTCTAACCCTGGTATGTCTTTGAAAGATATTTTTAAGTCTCTTGCCATTAACACTTTGCAATTTCAATAGGAGACAAAAGCTAGCATTCAGAATTTGGAAAATCAGACAAAGGCTAGCATTCGGAATTTGGAGAATCAAGTAAGTCAGATAGCAACCACAATCAATCGGCTAGAGAAAAAAAATTTAGGAAAATTACCTTATCAAATAGTGGTAAACCCAAGAGAAAATGTGAGTGTAAATGTTTTGAGTAGTGGTAAAGAGGTTGACCTTCCAGCAAAGGTGAATCCTACACCAATGGAGCAAGCAAAGGAGAAAGGTATTGTTGCAGACAAGGGACTTTCTAAGGACAATGAAGTAACTCATCATAAGTTTCTACCTCTTTTTGAATATAAACCAGTACTACCTTTTCCTGAGGCTTTAGCAGAATCTCAAAAAATTGAGCGATATCAAGATCTATTTGAGACTTTTCGTAAGTGTGAGGTAAATATTGCACTTCTAGTGCAATTAAACAAGTACCTCGTTATGCTAAGTTCTTGAAAGAAATGTGTACAATAAAGAGGAAATAGAAACTTAAGAGGTATGAGAAGGGGAGAGTAGAGGAGAATGTTTCTACAATCATTCAAAGAAAACTCCCTACAAAGTACAAAGATCCAGGTATGTTTACTATCCCTTGCATGATAGGTAATACAAGACTTGAAAAGGTCATGTTAGATTTAGGAGCTTCCATTAATGTTATGCCATATTCTTTGTATGCCTCTTTGAAACTTGGACCTTCGAATAAAACTAATGTTATGATTCAAATGGTTGATAGATCCAATGCCTATCCAAAAGGTGTAGTTGAGGATGTTCTTGTTCAAGTTAATGAATTGGTTTTTCCTGCTGATTTCTATGTGCTAGATATGGAGAATGATAATTACACTACTCCCTATTTTTTAGGAAGACCCTTCCTAAAGACATCCAAGACTAAGATAGATGTTCACAATGGCACACTTACCATGGAATTTGATGGTGAAATTTTTTTGTTTAATATTTATGATGTCATGGAATATCCTGATGATTTGTTTACTCCATTGATATTATTGATTCTTGTGTACAGAAAGTTTTTGAACTTGATGGAAAAATGAAGTGGAAGTTGCCATTAGTAAACATCTTGAGAAAGAGAATAAGATGTTATCTTTGAGTACTGATTTGCAGGAAACTGTTGCAGCATTTGATGACTTTCAGAAGTTACCAAAATTAGGTAATGATCCTTACATAAAGTTACCAGTTTCTAACAAAAGTCTTTTACCATCTGTTTTGCAGGCATCCATTCCAAATTTGAAGCCTCTTCCCAATCATCTCAAGTACGTGTTCCTTGAAGATGAAGAAACCTTACCTGTGATCATTTTCAGTAAATTTAGTGCATTACAAGAACAAAGGCTTGTGCAGGTTCTGAAGAAGCATAACAGAGCTATCAGTTGGATAATGAAAGATATTAAAGGAATTGACTTATCTAAATGCATGCTTCATTATTTTAGTTTGCAATTGCTCTAGATTGAAGAAACATGCAGTGAGTCAAGCCAATGACTATAAACAAAAGCTTTGCTTGGGAGGCAACCCAAGGGGAGTTTGTGTTTCTTTTTCTATTTCCTTCTCATTTCTGCATTTATATTATAGTTATTTTTGCATCTTCTTTACATTTAACCTTGGATTAGGGACAATGTAAGTTTTAAGTGTGGGGGAGGGGATTTAGGTTTAGGTTTAGACTATGTTTTTATGTTTTCATTTTAATCTTTGTTTTTATTTGAAAAAAAATATTTTTTTGAAAGAGAGTCAATTTTACCCTTTGTTTTGGTGGTTTCTGATGATTTCAGGTTGAGGATGTCATAAGCAAGATTCAACTAAGCTTGAAAAGTTCATAACATGATTGAATAAGTAATAGTCCAATTTGCAATTACTTGGTTTAGTTATTTTTCTTGAGAATGGTGATGACTAGATTTCCTAGACAAAAACGCTAGTGAGATTTTGAGCCTTTAGACTGACACATCCACATCGGTCTCATTTTTTTTCTTCGGAAGAGATATTCTTTCATGGATTTGTTTCTCTAGAATTTGCCTTAAATCTCCTTAAGATCACATTGATACATGTAAGCATGATCATGATTAAGGCCCTTCTTTGTTATGAACTACATCAGACAAATAGCCTACCTTGTGATTAATTTTTTCTCTTGTGGAGCCCCTTTGAGCTTTATGGATTTTTATTGTGAACCTATGTTACAAGCTTGAAACTTAGAAAAATACTATCTTTACCCAAGCCATAAAGCTAGTAAAGCATGGGTCATCATTGTGCTATGTATGGGTGTACAAGAAATAAAGTGTGGGGGTGTCAAAATTTGTGGAATAGCTATGATTGGTGAAATAGAACATGTTATTGTTCTTAAAATAAAAAAAATGTCAAAGTGAAAGAAAAAAAGAAAAAAGAAAAAGAAAATATCAAAATTCCATAGGAAGGGGTATATTTATACATCATGTATTCAAAGGTGAAAGATGTTGAAGAAAGTAAGGGGCTTTACAAGTCTTATATATTTGATATTGAGTTGATTTATTTATACTTTACTAGTTTCAATGGCTTTTGAACTACATTCCCAAATATTTCTCACCTTTACCTTAAACCCCGTTACAACTCATAAAATGTCCTTATGATTCATGATATACATGTGATCCCAATGATGGAGAATTAGAATATGTGCAAGCTTATGGTAGATCATTTCCATTAGAATGAATTTGAGCGGAACATATATCCTTCAAACACATGAAAGTAAAGTGTTTATCTCTGTGAGAGTTATACTTATTTAGTTTAATCCATCTTCAAGAGAGAATGCTTACTAAATGATTGTAAGTTGTGTGAGAATGATTTTTTCATGATATATTATGATTTTTGAAGAGTTTCAGTTATTCTTTGTTTATGATAATTGCAACCTTGATAATCTTTTGTGGGAGAGTGAATTTGAGTTTTGCCCAAGGACAAGCAAGAGTTAAGTGTGGGGGAATTTGATGAGAATACAAAATATCATATTTTATTCTCTTAATACTTAATCTTTTACACTTATTTGACTCCTATATGCACTCATTATTTTTATATTTTGATTTAGGAGACAATTGGAGTGGTTAAGTGCAAAAAGAAGTCAATAAAAGGATTCTAGACAATTTCAACATCACTCCATATTTTGGTCATAACTTTCTCATCCGACCTCCGATTGAGATGATTAATAATATTCTGGAAACAAAAGAAAAAGTTCTACAACTTTCATGCATGGAGTTTTCAAATATAAGGAACTAATCAAGGGCAAAAATAGGAAGAATGCCAAAGTTAGGACGAAGTGCAAAGGAGAAGCAACAAGGAGCAAAGCACTGGAGGCACTAGACTGGCATCGCTGATGCCCATTTGGCATAGCCGATGCTAACCCACTTCACACCACCACCACATCGACTAGCATGTTGGAGCCAGCGGTGCCAATTGGCACCTGACTCATTTCCTACTTTTCAGATTCGACAGATTTACAATTTTGCGTATTGTTGACTCTCTATAAATAGTAGTTTCCTAGGGCTTTTTGTGGGTTTTTTTGCTAGGGTTTGAGGAAAATTTTTTGGCAACTTTCGATAGAGAATCTTCTTCTTCTCTCTACCATTTTATTTTCTTTGTGATTTCACGACCCTGCGTGGCTAAATTTTTATTCTTGATTTAAGGAGACAAAAGCCTCATAATCAATATACTATGAGATCTAATTGAATTTAATTATTTAATTTATACTTTGAGTATTGAATGTTCTTCTTTATTCATAATTATAATTATTATTTTTAATTTTTAGGAGGCCTACTAGTTTATTATTCATTGCAATCTATTACTAGATTAAATATCAAATTCGTAATCATTTGATCCTTCTAATTTGCAAAGTAACTAGGGTTTAATAATTTGCTATTATTGTAGTTATTAAATCTTAGGAAGAATATTTGAGTAAATTAAATGCAACTGCTAGTGCTTGTATTGTTTAACTTTACTAATCTCTAATAATCTTAAGGCTACTATTAGATTAAACCTTTAGCGCTAGTCTGAGGTTATTTAGTGGTTAGGGTTAATTAGAATGCTAGTTTCTAATTAACTATATTGAAGGAGAGATAGGAAAAATAATTCCAATGGTGAATATTTAAAATATGAATCGATTTGTAATTGTGTCAATGATCAATTATGAGATTCTGATAGTGGATGTTGACTTGAACTAAGGTTTTCTTCTCTGATAGATTTTTTTATATCACTTTCTTCATTACATTCAAAACCCTCCTTTTCTTATTCATATTGCATAAAACTAAGCTAGACACTCCTCGTGGGATCGACCCTTATTCACACTACTACAGGTAATTTAATTGGAGAAAGGTTCTAAATTTGGTTGCCTACGATAGTACACCAATTGTAGTCAAAGATGATCCATGGGTATGGCATAAAAGTATGGGACATATCAATATGTCAAATATTAGATCTTTGTGGAAAAAGGATCTTGCGATGGTCTAGCAAAATTAAACTATGACAAAAATCAAATCTGCAAATCCTATCAATTGTCAAAACAGACCAAAGTATCCTTCCATCCTAAAAATGAAGTATCTACGTCTAGACCCCTGGAACTATTGCATATGGATCTATTTGTACCATCAGACATTGTCACCCTTGGAGAAAAAAGTTATGTACATGTGATAGTAGATGACTACTCTAGATTTACATGGGTGATTCTCTTGACTAACAAAGATGAAGCATTTTTAATATTTTATACATTTTTAAAGCTAGTTCAAAATGAGAAATAAATGTCGATTGTATCCATAGTAATCATGATCGTGAATTCGAGAACAGAAAATTCATTAATTTTTGTGATGAAATAGGAATTCACCATAGTTTCTCATCCCCCATAACTCCTCAATAAAATGGAGTTGTGGAAAGAAAGAATCG